>NIPQ01044587.1:0-10632 GCA_002806875.1 Lepidotrigona ventralis hoosana | reverse complement strand
ACACACACACACTCTCGGGGTAAAATATTTCCATGCGAGCTGTTTTCGCTCTTCTTCGCTCTTTCTCTCGAGTCTAATGTTTCCCGTTCTATTTGACAATGTGCTCTAACACAGCACGCACTGTTGGCCGTGCAAATTATTAACGTAACGTTCAAACACGCGCTTTCTTCGGAAGCGATAAATCATCGGTATGAAAACACATTGTGTTTGCCCTGTGCACCTCGTCGCTGTGTAAATTTGCGCGGGATCCCGCTACGAGGAAACGCCGCTCGTACGTGAATTCAATGGAAATCGTGGATAAATCTGTGGGAACAAAGGTGATTTTCATAGTCTCGGCCGCGTCTTTCAAAACTTAGGCTTCACGGTGACAAATCGCAAAACCGTGAGCATCATCGATAACAAATGAAATCCCTTTGGATTGATCATTCGACCATGAGTTCGCGATTATTTCGGTGTGTATATGTGTGTGTTTTGATATCGACATTTGATATCGTTACGTCAAGAATAAAATGCAGAGATTTGTAGAAATTAATTATTTATTGATTTAAACTCTCGGCGGGACTCTGTAAATGAGGAGCAAATTAATAGCAGGAAGAATGGTCACAAGTTCTTCGAGTAAAGAACCAATTAGGAAGCAATTTAAATTTCAGTATGGATTGAGAATTAAAGGAAGTTTGAAATAGGATCGAGTTGGTAAGAATGAATATTAGTTTAATTTATCGGATGAAAGGAATTTAAATAACGAAAGATTCCTAGATATAAAGAGAATTGTGAAATTGATATATATATATATATATATATATATATATATATATATATATATATATTAATTACATATAAGAAGGAAATGAAATAGAGTAAGATATTTAAGAAAGAATGAAATGAAAAGATTTAAAAGAATTACAAAAGAAATTGTAATTATTTAAATGGGGGGGTGGATGTACATATTGTTTTAAAAAAAACTGATTAGATTATATTCTACGTTATTGAATATTTAACACAATACACAATATATAATAATACAATTTAGAAATATTATAATATGTATTTTATTATATACATTAATACATAACATATTTTATTATATTACGTATTCCAATATTATATCACGATATTTCTCCTTTTATTTTGATGAAATTTAGAAAAAAAAAAATTCATTTAAATCTCGCGCTGGAACAATATTGTCTTCGCCACGATATTTTTAAAAGAAAAAAAGAAAGCAGTAACAATTCAACCCTCTCCGCGAATAAAAATCACTTTTCCCTGAATAAAATGTGCCGTTGTACGTATTTCAGAATTGCGAAAGTATGCGTTGCTGCATCGGAATTCCGTGGCTGAAAGATCGCGAGATGCCTCGACACAATACGTGCCTCGGCCGTTGGTTTCGACAACGTGGCACGAAAACGAGACGTGTCTTACAATGCCGCGAATTTGCAGCTCTCCTTGCGGCAATTAGCCCCTATTGAACGGTGCACGACAGCTCGAGGGGACCGGTCGCCGCCTTCATCTTCGTTTTCGTGCTGCTCGGCCTCCCTTTTCCTCCCCTTTTTCCATCTCTCTCCACCGCGAGAGGTGAAAATCGGGGCTCCGTTGCACCGATGTCACGGCCACGTGCACGCGATCGCCACAAGCGAATCGCACACGCCCATCGGCTGTCGGATGAATTTCAATTAAGCGGCACAGACTCTCTCAATGAAACGGAGCTGCACGGCTGGTTTCGATGCCACGCATCGCGACGAACGTGTCACGAACGAGATATCGCGCTCTCCCCGACTCAATAGCCGCCCTTAATCCTTTTCCCATCGCGGAACCGGCTCTCTCTCTCTCTCGTAGCGAGAGTTGCTTTTGGTGCTTTGACGCGTGATCCTCGAAGTAGATGATACAATGAATGTCAAAATGTATAAATTACGAAATGCAGGCATGTAATGTATATTTGATACTCGTGACGTTTGAACTATGTTTGACAAGAAGTATAAAAATTGTCTATAATGTTTGGTTATATTAATATTGAATTATAGTGAGATCGAAGGGATTGAATATATTCCCTTAAGTACATCAACATAGGTATATAGAGATAGATCTAAAGATAAGCGATTTACGAGTCTTCACAAGTTTTTTTCTAAAATTACACGTAATTTGTAGAGACAACATGTATTGAGATTACTGGTCATTGAATCAGGATCATACTTTACAATGTCCTACAAATTTAAACGCAAGTTGATAATAAAGCACACGTATAAAGACAATAAATAAAGAATTGCAATCTCTGGTCAGTGCCTTGGAGTATCACTCGCTTCGATTCAATGCTTTTAATGAAATTGTACAATCCGTCAAAATAAATAAAAAAAAAAAAAAAAATAGCGTGTCTGCAGCTGCTTACGACGATAACTGGCAAATTGAACAAGCACCACTCGAATGTCCACAAAATGTCCGAAGTCGCCAATATCCTCGCGCATTCTATCGACCACCGATGCCTTTCTATCAGCCAGGTACACAGGGCAGAAAGCTCAAAAGAAAAAAGAAAAAGAAGAATCCTTCTCTCCTCTCGCAACTATCAAACGAGAAGGACAAGAAGAAGAAGAAGAGGATCGCCGTGACCGAATGATCCTCGACACCGGTCGTATTTATACTCCTGTTTGCCTCCTGATTCGCCACGGACACGACCCTTAAAGTCCTGGTGTCCGGTCAAAACATGCATTCGTTCTCTCCCCCCCCACACATCCCCCTGTATCACGCTGTTCCCAACGACTCTCTGGCGTTCCGTTTTACCTGGCGCGAACGCCTTTTTTCCGCGCGCATCCGCGTGAAATCGCGTAAATCCTCGGGCCCCGGACGCGCCTGCAAGGAAAATCGCGTTAAGCGGAACTTTCAGGGAAAACTCGACTGGGCCCGGTTGACCGCGTTACGACGACCGATGAAAAGAAGGTAAAGGGGCAGGGGTGGTTGCGCTCGTTGTGTTTGCGTTTCACGGATGGCAGGCGAAGTCGAGGTAGGGATCAGTCTCGCGCGAGAGGGTGCCTTTAACGCGAGATGGGACCGCTGGATTTTCAGAGTCATTGCTTTCTCATAGTTTCGATCAGAATTTCTGAAAGGCAGGGGAAAGGGATTGCCTCGTGATTGTGTGCTGGTTTGTCGGAGAAATTTTTCCTCGATGATCGATAGACCACGGATGCATGTGCAGTTTTTAATCAATTTTTTTTTGAACACTTTAGGTCATTGTAAAGAGAAGCAGGTTTCAAGGGGAAAGCTTCGATTTTCGAATTCACGTTGCGAAAAAAAAGCGTATGAAAAACATTTTTTGTAAGAAATAAATACAGGTCTTCATCCGCTTGAAGTGAGCTCAGATTCTTTCATATCACGACGTTTATATGTTAGTTTAAATGTCGTCAGTTTTTTGAAATTTAATCTGCGCAGGATCGCGCATAAATGTTATTCTGTATTATCCTGCGACTAACGTGAAGAATGTGTCTTGTTACAGAGGTGCAAGGAGAAGTTGAACACCCTGGCCATCTCGGTAATGAACCAATGGCCGGGTGTGAAGCTAAGGGTGACAGAGGGCTGGGATGAGGAAGGAAAACACGCGACGGATTCGCTGCATTACGAGGGACGTGCCGTCGACGTGACGACGAGCGATCGGGATCGCTCGAAATACGGGATGCTGGCGAGACTCGCCGTCGAAGCTGGTTTCGACTGGGTTTACTACGAGTCCAGGTCACACATTCACTGTTCTGTCAAATCTGGTCAGTATATCATTCCTCATTTTCTGCAGTTAAGCTCTATCATTTCTTAATTGGAGAAAAAAAAAAATGTTCGAAAATCTTTATGTTGTCTGTTTTACCGACTCATATAGATCTTCGCGGTATTGCATAAAATGATCGCGAAAGAAACGACTCTACGAACAGCGACAGTGAAATATATGTTGTGTGCTAGCAGATTATATTCTTATATTTATTATGTATATTTAACAATCAAAGTAGATCGAAGTTGCAGTTGAATAAAAATCACAGGAATGATAATCGTCGAATAATTTATAATATGGCTATTCCATACTTCGACGCTTTGAAATTTTAATCACGCGACAATACGAACCTGAGGAGAGAACCGTTCGCGGAGTCTCTCGACCCAAATTTCTCACAATCGACGAACACCTCCGGCAGAAAAGAGAAGTTGATGAGAAGTTGGGGGTGCGGGCGCGTTTCGTTGATCGAAGCTCGAGTTTCAAAATAAATGTCAATAAATCTAGGCAAGCCTGTCGGCTCGAATTAAATTCCAACGTAACAGCCGCCGCGAAATCGATACGAGCCGAAAGAACGATATTCGAGAGACAACCGAGGAAACCGGTCAGTTAAGAGAAGGAAAAAGATATCGGTCTGAGGACGCGAGCCACGCGTGTCACGATTTCGACGCCTTTGCTCCGATCGAACGATAGATTTTTCTTTCCCTCCAGACAAACTTTTGTCTCGAGACAATTTCTATGTGATGCCATAGATATTTCTCTTTTGATTGATTTTTTGGTCTTGGTGTGATTGAGCTTTCAGTCGATCGATCGAAAGAAGAAGAAGAAGTGACAGAAGCGAGAATCGTGGATAAAATTGAATTTTAATCTGTTAATTATTCCTCAGAGTTTTTCTGTAATAATGAAATAAAAAAAAGAAGTTATTGTCAATTGTTATAAATTTTATTGATACAAATAGATTTCATTATCTGATCTGATTGAGTTTTGAAACAAGAAAAATTGAAAAGGAAATGAAGCAAGTAATTATTATACTTAATAAGTAATAAGTAATTATTAATTAGCTATAATAAAATAATTAGCTATTATAACGAGAACAACTTAATTCTTATTAAATTGATTTCAGTCTTTACTAATTGCTGGCTTTTAAAAGCTGACACCTGATAAATTCAATTTTCGAAACAATTTCCTACGAAATGATTCGGATATTTCTCTCTTCCGATGTGAATGAATTTTTCGATCCATTCGAGAGAAAAAAGGAGCAGAGGCAATGGAAGAAAAAGTTTTTTGATTTGATGAAATTTCTGGGTGAAGTTAAATTTCCACAATTAAAAAGCCTCCTCTTTATTCATCGAAAATTGTTAGCTAGAGTTTTTTACAATTATAACAGTTATTTATTAATTTATATTATAATATATACAATTGATGATTTTTCTACAATTATTAATTATAATCATAAGAATTACAAAAGCAATTTCATTTTATTCTTCATTCGTATGAATAGACAGATTTTATCTCGGGACAATTTTTGATATTTCTCTTGCTAGTGTTTCTTAATTTTGGAAAAATTGTAAACAACCATGTTATTTTTCAATCAGAATCTTCCATAATTATGTGAAAAGATAACTTAATTCTACATAGTTAGATCAATTCCAACTTCTCATCAATATAAATTCTGATATAATTGTTTTTAAAACAATTTTCTAACAGATTCTCTCTCGAAACAATTTTCTATTTTTCCTGGTAGATTTTCCAGTCCGACGCGATCGAGTTTTCGAGATTGAGGTCGAAAGGAAAAGAAAGAAAATATAACGTCGTATAAAGAAAATATAAAAATATGGAACTGTGTATAAGAGAATGTAAAAATATCAAAAATGTAGAAGAAAGATATACAATACTGTGTGATACACTGATACAAATTTGTACAATGTGCATATTGCGAATGTAGAGAAATAAATCGTGAAACGTTTGACAGATTTATTCGCACGTTTTCATCTTGTCATTTCGAGTTCTTTGTTTTTGACAGAAAAATTTATATAAAACTTGTTCGACTCTGCGCGTTTAATATTTTTACATTCCACTAAAAACAGCTTAGCAATTGCGAGTAAAATTTAAAAGTAAATTTAGAAATAAAGATTGTACGCATTATTAATTACTTCTAAATTACTGCATAAAATGCAATTCGAACGAATCTCTTCAATTTAATCTCGACATATACAGTCAACAAATGTTGATAAAAAGAAGTGAATAAATATAATAATTGGGTGGCTAAAAGTTCTGTAAAATATCACTTCGAATATATCTATACGTCGTTGAAATTTGGTGCCCGACAAAATTTCGTGTTAGAAATCAATAAAGAAACTTGAAGATGTAGAAAATTAATAGCAGAAAAATATTCGTCAAACTCTTTCAATTATTACGGTAACGTGCATGAATTTTTTCCACGATCTATTTATCTGATTATAAATTTATTCTATAATTAATTCTAGAAATTAAAACGGTAAATTTGCTATACAAATTTATTTTATAATCGAAAGTTAAAATAGTAAAATAGCTCTGAACAAATACTACTAAAAAAAAATTTGGTAACATATGGTTTTTCTGATACTCGGCTTTGTTGCCGGATCACATCTCACCCAATATCGGCTGTGCTTGCGATTTTCACGTTAATCAACTTGTCCAATCTCTTCGCGACAATTCACGCAATCACTATTCTGCTTCATCTTTGCCACAGTCACCCCTAAACTTCCTTCCAATCAGTCGACTCGTTCCTCCAATGATCTATCAACTAATCCTACGAACGATCTTGTGTCCTTTCCCAATAAATATATTTTCTACTTTGCTCTATCACTACGTACAAGATATTCTGAAGTTTAACGCCAGTACGTTCTACAGATAAAAATAAGATAAAAAAATTTCATGTAAATATTTCCGTATTGTAAAGTTTCGATCTTAAGGATAATGAATATGAATATTTTCCCATAAATGTGACTTAGGAGATCTTTTATGATTCATTGTTTACTGGTTTTCTTTGATTATTTCAATTATTCGTTAATTTTACGATTACTGGATCACTCGGTAATTATAATCATTAGACTGTGGATTTTTATGCGTTTAAAGAAAAAAATTTTTAAATTTGTAAAATTCCACAGAACGCATATATCCAAAATATATTTTGCTCTGTATAATATTTAGATCTGATCGTTTAGAATTATTATTAATATTCGTACAATATTAATAATTTAGAATTTAAAGCAATTTCCTACCGAGATTCCTACTTTTTTTTCTGAATTACATTTCACCGAGTCCGGATTTTAATTCTCTTCAATTAGTGATGAAAATTTTAATTAATCACGGGACACGGGGATTGTCAATCATCGATAATCATCGCCCAATTCTGTAAATTAACGAAACGTCAGCGAGAACGGCGTGACGATGATTTTTCCTCTGCGAAACGTCGGAATTCTTTCATGATTCGAGGCCTCGAACCGGAAGGGATCCGACCCGGCTTGATCAGGTAATCGGATCCGTGGACTGCGGTGATCGCGCCGACGTCGATCAGACGAATCGAACACGGCTGAAAACGCCTCACATGAAACAAGCTAACCGTGAGAAATTCGTGACAATCCACGCTTGTCGACAAGCCGGTTGCGCTTTCTAACAGCGATCGTTCAACGTGAATAATCGCGATTTCCCTCGGGAGGACGACCCCCAGTGCCCTGCTTACTCGTCGTCAGACACGTCTCATTTGAATTTAAATTTCTTCCTGCGACCACGTGACCTCTCCTTCGCCATCACAATTATTGTTTCACACTGTCAGGAATTTCCTTCATGCGATGCAGAAGTGGGAACAGAGAAATAGAATTACATTTGACAAAAGTAGCGAGTAATATAAAACCATGTGTACCACCGGTGGTACACGTTAAACTTGATCTTCAGGCCACGTGTACCACCATATTTCTAATAATATTACCACAAGTGGGTATACGATGTGATAGCTACTCTAAACAAGAGAACTACTTATCGATTGATGATATCGATAATGAAAGATTGTGTGATAATATATCAACCTTTAATCAAAATATCAAATGGCCTGAACGACAACAAAAGGCAAAAATGGCTTGGCACGGAACGTGTTAAGGATAAAAATTTAAATGCAGGATTTAGTAAACCATACAAGTTTATAATTACAATTATAATGTTATACCTGTTATTTATATTATTACAATCGAACGCAGTTCCTCGCCGGCAATCTGTGGTAAATTAAATTAACAAAGTAGTTAATTAAAACAGCATATAAAATATCTAGGACAAAGTTTCCATTACAATATGATGTTTTCCGATAATTTCCATTTGAGTCCGATATGTGTAATTTTAATTGCAATATGATCATAATTATTCGTAATATTATATGTGTATAATTTTAGTACAATTATAATATTACAATACGTTTCGATTACATTTATTTATATTGAATGTGATTCCTCATGCGCGCAACGTCTTCATTGTAGTTTCTAATTTAGGCCATTTCTAGTCATTTGAGAAGGCCACTAAAAATCAACTATAAACAGAAATCATGTAGTTGAAAACTTTGAGCGAACACTATCTAACCAACCACGGTCTCTTCTTCCAGAATCCTCGTCGGCAGCGAAATCCGGCGGCTGTTTCCCAGGCAGAAGCTTAGTGCGAACGGAGGATGGTTCGACGAAGCGTTTAGACCAAGTGGAACTCGGCGAGCGAATAGCAGCGCTGGACAATCACGGTGACATCGTGTACAGCGAGGTGATAGCCTTCCTCGACCGGTCCGTCACCGAGAGGCGACAATTCGTCCGGTTAACCACCGAATCCGGCCGAGTGCTCACCCTAACCCCGGCACACTTGGTCCCGGTGGAAGGTAGATCGACGGTGTTCGCCGGCAGCGTTCAACCAGGCGACAAGATTCTGGTGAGAGATCCAGCGAACGAGAACAAGAACGAGAACGAGAACGAGAACGAGACGTTGCGACATCGTCTACGATGGGACAAGGTGGTCGACAGTCGATTAGTACTCGAGCAGGGGATCTACGCGCCTTTGACGAGCGAGGGAACGGTGCTGGTGGACGACGTGGTGGCTTCCTGTTACGCGATCGTCGACAACCAGCAGCTAGTCCACCTCGCCTTCCTCCCGTACAGAATGTGGAGCAGCGTGAAAACGTTCGTCGAGAGGAGGCTTCACGGCGCGGAGGATCGCAGGTTCACGGACTCAAGGACAGAGCAGGAGGGCATACTTTGGTACGCGTCGTTTCTCTACTGGGTCTCGTCTTACGTCACCCCATCGAGCATGGTGTACCAATGAAGCCAACAGCTTCAACTTCGATCGAAAGAGAGAGACTTCTTCTTGGTTCTCTGGTGTTCACCGCGTGAAACGCGTCCGCGAGAACTCGTACGCGAGGAAAGACTTTCGCAGGAGGTTTCGATGAGAATACGCGTGTGCAGGTACAGGCGAGTGTGAGAGAATTGGAGGTGAAACTTGGTTTGGCATACACGTTCATAGATTTCTTGAGTTTCAAAGGATAATGTGGGTAAAATGGCTTTTCAAGAATAGAACGAGAGAATGCTATATTTATTGTTAGAGAAGTAGTAACGATTCAATTAGACACCAGGTGGTTAAAAGAGAGTTTAAAATTCGTACTTGTCTAATTGGAAACTTCTTCTATCGATTGCTTAGTGTTGTTCCCATAAGTATTATTTTAGTAATTTCATTATTTTCATATCGACATTTTTAAACGAAAGAAATTTTCAAACGAAAAGAGTTTAAATAAAGTATTTTGTTACAAACTAATGTTTATATTTTATATACGATTAATTCAGTCACTTATATGTCTATTCTCAGTATAATTACATTTCATTAAATTATTTATTATTTCGTACCATTTGTCTTTTAAACTTTCTTTTGTCCATCACTGTACGTCAAAGGATTGCGAGGACCAATACACACTATAATTCGACAGACGATGTGACAGAATTCATCGAGTGAAAGTTAATCATTTCTTTGATAATTTAAATTAATTATCACGCCTTATTCAAAATTGATCTTAATGTTTATTACGTTGGAGGTAAATGACATTAATAGTAATACTTTTAAGTAAAGTAATAATAAAATGCACAATTCTCCGCACTTATGTCTTCGAAAATAATAAACAACATTTACATGTTACATAAGATGTTTGATATAATAATACTTTGTATTAAAAGCAAGAAAAGAGGGAAGAAATTAATTTAATGTGTTCTGGAAAGAAAAGTTCGACCGAAACGATTTAGAAACTAAATAAAGGAATAAATTGAAAATGAACAGAAGAATACTGGACGAGGTGAGACGTTCATGCATGTGTTCCTTCCATCGCTTACAAACAAAAGAGATCGTAATTTAATAATAAATGATGTAGAAAGAGCGGAGGAGCCTTTTCAATTTCGTCGGATTTCATCCGCAATATTTCTCGATTTACTCAGCTGAAGGGCGATGATTCGAGATGATCGCGGAGAGGAATGTATTTAAACGTGACGTTCGTTTTGGCCAGTGACTAATCCCCGTTCAGTCGAGTAATATGTAGTATATTAGGTATTATTGTCATCGAAATGATGGAGAGTTGAAAAAGCTCCAAAGCTGCAAAGAGGGGGAGCCTTTTCACTCTTGGTACAGCGTGTGTACAATACGAGTATATAATTAATTATCGTTACTTCCCTTTCCTGATTTCACCACCCTTAGTCGACGAATCGTACGTGTACTTGATTTGGTATCGCGCGTCAATTGTATTGTATTTTCTTTTTTTTTCTTTCTTTCCGTCGTTGCGAGAGAGAGATGGATCTCTCCAACGGAGCCCAAGAATTGGAATTGTATTTGATTATCGTCGATAAATCGTA
>NIPQ01044584.1:0-10532 GCA_002806875.1 Lepidotrigona ventralis hoosana | reverse complement strand
AACGAACGAACGAACGAACGAACCGACCACCGACTACACGCCACAGAGATCTCGCCAGCCAGAGAGAAGTAGCATTAACAAGAAGTTGAAACGATTTCTACGGCTCGAAAAATACACGACGGTTGCAAATAATATGTAATCTTGGCGAAATGACCAAGTCGTTTCTTCTATCTCGAGATCGTTGCTCGACTCCGTGACCGTCTCAACCGGCAACTTATTTTTTGACCACCCGTCGTTAAGGGAACGATGTCTATCTATCGAAATGCCATCTCTGTTAAGTATTCCATTTTGCTGGATAGTTCGAAATATTCACCATTAGTTGATTGAAGAAAATCAAATCATGTGACTTTGTTGTTTAACACATTGATTTACATGATGCTCTCTCGGGGGGCCGTATTTAATTTTTGTAATACAATATAGATTATAGTTCGAAATATTCACCATTAGTTGATTGAAGAAAATCAAATCATGTGACTTTGTTGTTTAACACATTGATTTACATGATGCTCTCTCGGGGGGCCGTATTTAATTTTTGTAATACAATATAGATAATGTTTTAATTAAAACCTTTAATCGTTGAATAATGCATCTTTTATTTCGTAATATTGTCTGATTTGGAATTTTTTAGTTGACAATGTTCAGTTCATTTTATTTGATCGAAACATTTGAGGTCACTGACAACTACTATGACACTATCGAGGCAACAATATCCGGTATCTTTTATTTCGTAATATTGTCTGATTTGGAATTTTTTAGTTGACAATGTTCAGTTCATTTTATTTGATCGAAACATTTGAGGTCACTGACAACTACTATGACACTATCGAGGCAACAATATCCGGCCAGCTTGTTAAATGTACAAGGTTTACACAAAATAATAAAAATACACCTCGTGCATCGAGGGAACCTAACTCTAGAATGACCAAGTTTTACAAAATCCGAAAAAAATTGAGGCATCACGGATTACTCTTCAGCTTGTTAAATGTACAAGGTTTACACAAAATAATAAAAATACACCTCGTGCATCGAGGGAACCTAACTCTAGAATGACCAAGTTTTACAAAATCCGAAAAAAATTGAGGCATCACGGATTACTCTGTTTGATCTTCAGCGTGTCAATCTTATGAAGAACGTCTAAAACTTTTAGTATAACAGTTCCAATTCTATCGAATGTCCAGACAATGAATGGACTGAAACGTCGTGCGATCGAAATTGCAACTATAAATCCGAGACCCTTCCATTACTTCTTAGATTATCCACTTATTTTCACGATATCCCTACAAGATAAACTGTACTCTGTAAAAGAGGAAGAAAAAAAGAATATGGCTCGTGCGGCAGCAGCTGATCCCGTTAGGCGCCGTCTCGGTCTAACTCTGAACGGTAAACGCGCGTTCGAATCGAGGTGCGCGCGTGTACGGATCGAAAAGTTGGATCGGCAGGGTGTCTTGGATTGTCGTGTCGATTGGCGACATGTGCGATCAGCGAGCGGCGCGTTGCTCGGACAGATATCGGAGGAAAGATGGGCGCGGCACGCGGCATTCCTCCTCGAAGAGCTCCGATGGCATTGTTCCATCGCGTCGCACCTCGATCACGCCTCTGTCACGTGGCCCACAATTCACGGGACGTGACTCCTCGCCGCTCTTCCACCGTCTTGCCAAACGGCCGTCACACTTAACTGCTTCGAGCAGCTCGTGTTTCTTCTTTTTCTCCTCGGTTCTTCGAGCCAGCCGCTTGACAAAAATGCAGAGCCTCGCGATCAACTCGGAATCGATCGGTTTTCCCCTGACGCGATACGAGTTTTTCTTCTTCTTTTTTTAACCCTCTTTTTCGGAGGGGGGGGGAGATTTAGCTCACTCGCGATGAAGGGGAGAAGAGGATTATTAGTTGATAATCCCTCGCGATTTTCTTTTCATTTCTTCTTTGGATTGAAGGTAAAAATAGATTCAAGGTAGAATTCGAGTCGTTCGGAAGCCATCGTACACTGATGAGAAAAATGACAAACAATATTTTTTCAAATTTACCTCAATGTTTGCGATTGCTCACACACTCTCTCCGTACGTGATACTTTTCGCGAAGTACAATGCGAAATCTCTTCAATTTGATCTTAATTACGCAGAGTATTAACACTGAAGAGAAACATGAGTACAAGTTGTACTTTTTCATCCTTAATTCTACTTTGAATTATGCCAAGTGTGTCCAATTATTTGTGCACGATGGTGATGTAAAATTGAAAGATTCATCCTACTTGATTTATCAAACGAACGTTTTGAAGTGACGAGCGCTAACTCCAGATACGCAATCAACACCGATGGACGAAAAATTGCACAGGCCATTAACGTTTCCAATTGACTTGGTTTGCCTTCTCGCTTCGAAGAGGACTCTGCTCGGCATTAGGATCTCCAGAAACGATCTTGACGACAGCTGATAGCGGCGGTAAGAAGACGCTGGCGCGTTTCCACAGCTTAGCCACGCCGGCACTTTGACCCTCGTCAATTTTGGTTTGGTAACGAGGCTGGCGTCTAACGGGACCGCGCTTCCACGTTGACCAGTGAAACTGGTTACACGATGCCCGTTGCCATCGATCGCAACACTTTGACGAGAACTTTCCAACGATGGGAATTACGCGGCAAACTAAATTACGTTTACCTCTGATTTCGAGACGAGAAGGAATCGGCAAGTGTCATTGCAACATTCGTAGCTCACGAGTCGTCGTAACCTGACATTAGTCTACAAAAATAAAAAAACGTATTAAATTGCATTTATTTATCGACGTATAGTTACATTTATTGTTTGATAATTTATTATTTATTTGTCACATTACGTCAAAGATTATCCTTTTCTACTTTGTTCGTTTGTAATCAACATTACTAGAAGTAGAAAGAAAAAGGTAATTAGAGTATATATCTAATCGATTGTAATATATCGAAATAGTAAAGAGCGAGCAATGATTGATGCTTTTGAATTAAAATTCTCATAAAAAAAAACCTTTCTGCAGGGAGTAAAATTTTTTGTTGCTCTCACATGGAGAGATAATTCGGGGCTGCTCTCGAGAACAATTATAGATAGAAAATTATCTCGAATGATCACGTACCACAAAAAAACCCCGCAGAGAATAACACAGACCGATGTCTGAAATGTTTTCCTATCTACCTATCTATAATATCGAGAATTTTGTTTCAAGAAAACGCTCCAATCGCGTTCGATCAACTAGGTAAATTCTCAAAATTATTTTGCATACGTAAATTGGAGAGTGTTTGAACTAGAAAAATCCCAGCTTGAAGTTAAAAACCTGCAAGATAGTCGACTATCTATAGTATTGGCTCGTACACACGCTCTTCTTATTTTGCCATTTCTTCGTTGTTCCTTCGTTCGTAACAATTAATATTTTCGACAGTGAAATTTTTGTTTCCCAAAGGACATAAACAAATTGTATCTTCTGACCCAGCACGGTTCTGCGAGAGAGACTCTCGAGCGGGTGAATTTCGCTGTGTGCCACAAAATCAGACGACCAAAGATCGCGATCCGCCTTGACCCGATCGGGTTGCAGAACGAACTCGGACGAGGACTTAGCATGCGAATCGCGCGTATTTTAGTGGAATAAGGTCAGAAACGGGCGGACGGTGTGCGCGTGTGTGTGTGTGTTCGAAGCGGCGTGTCGGCGTTGCCGAACAGAACACAACGTCCGACACAATGGCGCGGGCGACCACGTCTCTCGGAATGGAACGAAACGGAACGACATTGCATTGTCCGCCGTCGTCTTGACACGCGTTCTTATCGCATTCTTATGACGCGCGTGACACGCACTCCGCGCCCAGTTTGTAGGGAAGCGACCGGCGACGGCGGTGGCCTTACTCGTGCTTGCTCCGCTCGGGGTTGCTCGGTCCATTATGGCCGTGGAAAACGGGCCGTCGATCGATCAGACCCGCACGCTGCCGCCTGCTCTACCTGCGGCCCTCCTCCCTGGCCCCTCGGCCACCGCCGATGACTTCATTAGGAGAGAGACGCGCGGCGCGTTGCCGGATCCTTAGAGCGATTAGAAGCTTTCCTGCTCGGTCGTCGAACCTCGGACCTGCTCCTCGACGCCCTCTTCGCCGGACGATCGGACAAACGGAGGGTCGGTTGATAAATAATGCACACGGCCGATTATCTCGGACACGTTCGAGTGTTTAAGCGTTATCGGAGGCTCGGATATGTTCGACACGTTGACTGCCGCGACGACCCTTTATTGGAATCAAAGAGTTAAGAAACTGGAAGGTTAAAATGATAGATGAATTGAGAAATCGAGCGTGTTAAATTGGGAAATTACGCTCGTGTGGCGGGCATGTAAGAAAGGATCTTTTTACTCGAAACGTCACATGCTCTCGAAATGTAAGAAAGTCTCGAGAATTCGAAAGTCTCTAAGAAAAAAAAAGAGATAACTGAGAGTAAAGAGTCACTCGCAGTGTGAATAAAAAATGTTTGATCCTTCGCAAACATTCCGTGAGCAGATGTCCGATAAGTTAAGTCTCGAGAATTGAAAAACTAGCCTAGAAAAGAGCTCATCCCTAATTTCGATATATTTATCAAAATATTTCTTGGGCCTCTAACAAGTAAACCAATTATTTGATCACTGATTATACAAATATATATCGAAAGTAAAATATTTCCAAGCTAACAGATATTAAATTGTACTCGTAGAAATTTGAAATAATAAAGAGATTTTGTTATTCCAAATTATATCGTTGTTCTGTATTAAAAGGGTGAAAAACGTACAAGAACTTAGAGCTTTAATCATCTTTCACAACGTTATAGACTTGAACGTTTCCAAGAGTTCGATTCGAGAGCTAAAAACTCGTCCACGACCGCGTGCGCCGAAAAAGTAACCGTGGCAAACAGCCTAGTCGACGAGTCTCGTCGAACATCGTGCGACAATAAAGATTATCTCGGTCAGTCGAGGGTGCTAGATAGTGGGTGTCACCACACCATTGTGTGTATTTACTCGAACCCACGCGCACAATCTCTAGTCCAACGCGGTTAGAATTCGCCAATGTATTATACCCACGTTCAACAAGCCGATACACACACACACATACACACACACAGAGTTGTGCATGGTGTTATTATCGTGCCGGTGCAATTAAAGAAGCGTAGAAATTAGTGGGTGGAGGACGTTGGTAAGTATAGAGTCGGTTGTGGTAAGAACGAGCGCCAACCACGGTGGTACCAACCACGAGAACCAGGGATGCCTCGTAGAGTTCAAGAGGGAGAACGACATAAAGTGGAGGAGAAACAGAGAGAAAGAAAGAGTGAGGGACGAAGAGAACCCTACGTGCCTCCTGAATATGCATAGGCGAAACGGAACGGGACGAGGACGAGATAAGGGCCGACTTATTTTTCCTGCCTTTCGTTTCGTTCCATCCTTATTTTATTTTGGCGCTAACTGCTATCGCTACCGGGAGACGTTGGTGGTTGCTCTACGTTTCTCCCTTTTTCTCTCTCTCCTTCGCACCCCTTTTCACGGTGTGTCGAGCAAAGCCTTTGGATTTTGATATTTGTCGATTGCTTGTTATTATCCTCGCGAAAATTTTCTTTCCTTTATTCCTTGTAATTCTCAGTTTTCAATTTTTATACTTTCTCTCAACCATCTGATGACTGTAGATCTAGATGTGATTTGTTTCGATCAAATTAAGGATTGTTCGTTTGTTATGAAAATTTTGTCTGTGATTCAAAGAAATGGAATTTATTTCGTCTGCCAACTGTTGTAACAAATATTGCACATATGCCGGGTATTTGGATATTCTGTGTTTTCCTTTCTTTTCTGTAATTTTCCTGTACGTTTTCGTGGATTAAAATTTCCCACAAATGCACGAACATCTGCGGTTTAATTAATGGCCAAGAAACGTTAGAATGAATTTATTTATGCACATTTACATTTTACAATATTTCATGGTATGGTATCTTGTAAAATATAATTACGCACGTTTGATGCAATCTGATCTGTAGAAATATATGTATATTATCTTATGTTATTATTTAATTGTGTATAATTAGAGGATATGATAATATATCAGCACAACTGGAATTGCAACTAGTTGCAATATTCCAGCAGGGTTAATGGATGTGTCTGTGCATAAAAAAAAAAATCTGTTAAAAGCTGCAGAAATGGAAATTGAAATCTATGTATGCACCATGGACCATAACTGAACCAATAGCGATGAAAAATTGTCGATATTTCAAGCTGTTACAATTTCGTAAAAAAAAAAAAAAAATCATATAACAATCCACCTAGTCCGACTTCAAAACGCAAAGCTTCTTATTGTCGAAAATTATAAAACTACTTGAAGCCTTCCCTCAAGACCTGCTGTGCAATTCTTTTTCTGTACTTTTTATTGAATTGTGAACACTAGGATTAGACGATGTGTAATATTCATCCTGGGATCATAAGATCGTTCGAAGATTGGATTAATTTTTTTTAGAGAGAAATTCTTCTCCCAAGAGGTGGAGGTTCTTCTTCCAACGATCGTAACTCGCGTAGTCCCACGAGAAGGGTGGGGGGGAGGGTCTCGGAGACTATGCGAATAAAATTAATGCCCCGAGCCAGCGAAACGGTAACGTCGCGTTTCGCTTACAATTAAGCTCCATAAAACTGTAAGCCGCGCCCGTGTGCCGTCCTCTCCTACGCCAATGAATATTTTTATTTAATGCCCCATTAGCAGTTCACCCGCCCCTGCATTTACACAGCCACCGCAATACTATGTCGGCATAATCGTCTTGAAGGGAAATTATATCGGAAAATTAACGACGTTCGATCACACATTGTAACAGACGATCTTCTGGTCATTCTCGATCAAATTTGATCAAGAGTGTTCTCGCTTCTTGAGAAGAAACTGAAATGAATCGAAGGTTGGTTGTACTCTACGTGTTATTGATTATTTTTCATAATGGTTTGTATACATAATATTAATATCATATGGTATTAAAGTATGACAGAATCTTTAGAACTAACTAACAATCTATTCTTTTTACGCAGTTCGATAATTGTTGAAAACTCTTCGTATGAGCCAGCTGTACCTTTGTTCTTGCAATAAAAAATATTATATTTTGAAATGTTCTAGTCAGTCAATTCGAACGATTTCTTCTCCTCAAGGATTACAAACATTTGGATTTCTCGTAAATGTAATATAATATTCTTTAACGCTACTAATTATTAAACAGAGCCTTTAGAGTTAACTTACAACAGAGAATTAACTATTAAACATATCTATCTTCCCTATGCAGTAACCGTTGAAAATCTTCGTACTCTCAACCAGTGAGCCAGCTACACCTTTATTCTCGTAATAAAAAGTATTATATTTTAAAACTCAAATTTTTCTTAAACGACAAACGCTTTGTTTAAGCGTTGCGTAAATCGCTACGCGTCAATTCGACTAACTCAGATTCTCTTTCACAGACGTTCGAGAGGTTTTCCATCGGTGCTCGCCACCGTCCGTGTACACACAGGGGAAGAAGCGCAGATGCGCCGCGAGAAGAAAGGGAACGAACGAAGTAAAAAGATACGCGCGGAAAGCGAAGGAAGAACAGCGGTGTACAGGTAGACGGTGAAGGTAGCGGAGCCGCGGCGATGCCCAGCCACGTACAGCTAGCAAAGTAGTAGGTACGTAATGGGTAGTAGCCAGTAGGTGGCAAGACTGCGTGACGAGGCGATTGCGGAACCGTGACTAAAATATTTAAAAATATGTATCTTTCTGGCCGGACTGCCGTCCAGTTCCAGTTCCAGTCCGGGACTCCAGTCGGAGACCATCGCATGCCGCTTCCTCGTCCTCACCTACCTCTGCCCCCCTGCCGCCCCTTTGCCACGCCGTATTTATTTCGCGTTTCCTTCCTGCCCCGCGAGCTTGCCCTCGTTGCCCGAAGGCTGCTGTTTTGCGCCACTGCTGGCCGCCCCTTTGCCGACCTCTTTACCAAACTGCCCAACGTTCCCCTCTCCCTCCCCTTCCGCCCCTCGTGGTTTCTAGTCCGCAGTCCACGCTTTCGTTTGGACAATGTTTTCGAGCTTCTTCGCGTTTCTTTGGACTTTGCGTGCGTTAATCGTCAGTTAATGGATTTTCGATTACAGGGTCAATTAATCGTTGCTACTCGCCCTGTGTCCACTGTTTTATTAGTTTTTGATGGTTTGTTGGAAATGGTACGTTCGTTTATTCGTTCTATCGCATCGTCATGGATGGAGATTTCATCTAATGAACACTTGACAGCGAAAATTAATATCGAAATATCGTGCCAGTATGAATCGAGTATCCTTTAGTTTTATTTGCTGAGAACAAAGACAATTGGTCTCAATTTTTTTCCCCCTACTTCGAAAGCAACTTCGTATTGAAATGAAGATTTTATTCAACAATGATTCATCCAAATTTTGATTCACTCAGCTCGATTCTCGCATCGGACGGCAACGTGCAACGAGTCAAGAGTTTCGAGAGGAAACGCAGCAGAGAGATAGGCGACAAGCGTCCGCCTGCTGCGATTTCGCGCGTATCTCTCCTGTCGGCTAGACACGTTAGACGGTGGGCCGCGGCAGGTGAGTTGCAACAACTGCAGGTTCGCAGCGTACAACTGCGTCGGTCGGGGCCGGGGCGCGAGCGATCGTGTGCGGTTCACCATACAGGATGACCTCAACGATCCGGGGCCCTGGAAGCCGGGTGCGAAATGCCGGCAAACGGTCGTGGCGACCGGGTCTGCGCGTGATGCATATTCATGATTCTTTTCTTTTCTCTTTCTTCCTTTTTTTCCCTCCTTCTTTCTCCTCTTTCTCCCCACCTCTTTTTTTTTTTTTTTTTCTCTCTGATCGGCCATCGCGGGAAAGAGGAAGTGAGTTCCGCCGGGCGTTAAGGACAACCCGCAGGGCACCGCGCGACGCGACAGGGCGCATACTAATCGGGTGCTCGCCGATTTTCGAGACTTCCGACTTCGTTTCTCAGGCCTCGTTCGACCGTCGATAAGCCGTTTCACGATTCTCTGCCCGTCGCGGGAAAGTTTTTTTCGAACGATCCACAGGTGGACGAATTTATCAAGAGATACCCGTTTCACGCCTGTTGTTTTATCTTTAGCTTCAACAAGGGAAACTGGAATTGAAAGCAATAAAAATACGAATAGCTAAGAATGAGAGATAACGATCACGTTGTTTTTAGTTTTAGGGAGCAAAGAAAATTGCAAGTAATGAAACTTTTTTAAATCATGAAAAAATTTTATATTGCCCTGAATTGACCGTGACCACCGGTACTTTGATTGTACTTCGAACAGAGTTGATAATCGCGCGATCACGACGTGGTTGTTCGCCACCAGCGATCCCGATTCCCGGTAACGATATCGATCGTTCCTCGTGACGAGTTTATGGCTTCGTAAGCGGCTCGTTCTTGCCTTGACAATGAGCGATCTGGTTTTAATGAAGCGCGGCAATTATCGCGTATACCGAGGCGATGCATAATTCATGCGGTATGCACTTATCGTGTTTTATCTATTACTCCGATATTCTTCCGTAGCGAAACGTTTACGATTTTTCACACTGCGACCGGACGAGATTCGTTTCGTTCGTTTCTTCCGCGTCGAAATATTGCGCGACATGTCTGAAACACTATCATTTTTGAAGTTTGACAACTTGAAAGTTTGACCCTCAAATTGACAAATTTCTCAAATTCTTATCAAATTTTACGAATTTTTCTGTAATAAATTAGCGAACAGTGTCACTAACGACAATGAAAAATTGTCAATAATTTAAGCTAGTATAAAAAGATCCACTTGGTCCCATTTTGAAGTACGAAGCCTCTACTTTGACAGTCGTGAGTCGAGAGACAGTCGTTTATTTCAAAGATGATTTTTTGGTGTAACGAATAGAAGAGTGAGAATATTTCTTTCTCGAAAATTGTCAAAATCTGAATGTGCGTAAAAACATTAAAAAATTTTTCTCACAATTAAGTCTATCATGGTCTTGAAATTGAAACGTTCTCTTTGCAACGAGCCTTTACGATTTTTTTTTTCACCAAGTTACTGAATTTGTTAAGATTTCTTAAATTTTCGTCGTTTAATTCCAGTATTCAATAAAATAATGAAAAAAAAAATTGTACAACAATTTTTGAAAGATCATTGTAAAGGGGAGACATTCGAGAAAAGAACTCGCGACGAAAGCTTGTCAAAGTGAAAGCTTCACGCTTTCAAACGAGACCAAGAGTGGATTGTTGCATCTTGTTCACCGTAACAGTTCAGTTCAAACGAACGAATCGCGACGTCCGACGGGATCTCATCATCCGACACCATCAACTTTCAATTTGGATTGTCGACTTTCTTTGCTGCCGCCGGTCGCGAATGGTATCAACGTCACAGCCTTCTCACTTTACGTGACGCGTAAATCCCACTCGCTCGTTTAATATTTATGCCTGTGCGACACGCTGCGTCGAAATTTTTGCGCCCGTTGTAATAATTAGCGGAGGTGATGCAACATCGATCGTTTGCTTTACATCGTTACGTGACCAAATTAATTTTTCATCCGATGCCCGTCGAGTTTT
>NIPQ01044576.1:0-10543 GCA_002806875.1 Lepidotrigona ventralis hoosana | reverse complement strand
GTATATATATATGTATGTATATATATATGTATATATTGTATTTTATATATTATATATATATTGTATTTTATGTATTTTGTATATATTGTATTTTATGTATTATATATATATATTGTATTTTATGTATTTTGTATATATTGTATTTTATGTATTTTGTATATATTGTATTTTATGTATTTTGTATATATTGTATTTTATATATTTTGTATATATTGTATTTATGTATTATATACATATTATATTTTATATATTTTGTATATATTATATTTTATGTATATTTTATGTATTTTGTATATATTGTATTTTGTATATATTGTATATATATGTTATGTATCCAGAAATGATCAATAACCCAATGATTGAATTGACAGACCAGGGTGAATTAATAAAACAGTCGATGAAATTAACAGTTTTTGAGTTCCTTTTCTTTTTTAATGATAAATCAACTAATTGGTAAAACAATAAAACAATCAATCAAATTAACAGTTTTTAAATTTCTTTCTTTTTATCCTCTTCTCACCTTAATAGCCATGTCGATTGGTATTACGGATAATCCTACGGATTGAACGAATGTCAAGGAGGAAACTGACTGTTTAGTTTCCAGTGACAAACGTATTTATAGGTGTACGGGGTAGGTGTACGTGAACCGATGCTCATCGATAGCTCTCGATGCATCGCAAACAGCGTACGTGACACGATTCAAAATACGGTAGAAAAAGTTTCGCTCTGATTTTTAATTCTTTAATAGTTGCGCATTGTATATCTGTTGACATATCTTTTAGCAGTAATTCTTCTGTCAACTCAAATCAAATATATTGAATACTGCTGTTCTTGCAACTGTTATAAAAAATTCATTTGTATCTTGCTGTAATCATAAATGTCCATTTTTTTTAATTAATACATTACATACACTTTCAACACAGATTTATTCAATTAGATTATAATTTTTAATATGTNTTATTCAATTAGATTATAATTTTTAATATGTAACTCTTACGCGAGTTAGAGTACATACAGTTCTTACATACTTTTAATATGTAAATCTTACATCTTAAATCCATAAATCAACGGAATGATCAGCTTAAATTATATATCTTAACATGTCTGGAATTCAACTGATATAATGATATCGCAATATATATTTATCATTCATTGAAGAAACGAAAAAAGAACTGTTGAATACGATGATGTGTAATATATACATAATGATGTGTAATATATAAAAATTTAGAGGAAAACAAGAGCAATAAAATTCGGACAATAATTCTTCCAGCTTAAAACTGTTGCGCTTTCACCGTTGCGTAATTTCGGTGTAGTTTTAGTCACAGCAGCAAGTGTAACGTTTCCGTCACATGGTGCGAAGAATACTAAACAGCCAGAATGATGATCCGTTTTGGAATGCTCGTATTTCCTTTCACTTGTCTCTGATCTTTCTTAGTTATTCGAATATTGTCTTAAATATAAGTTGGAAATACCTTGAAACTAATTGAAAGTTAAAGGGTAAGAAAGGAGTATCATAAAATAGCTTTATTGAGAAAAAATTAACTCTCGAAATACAGATATCTGGAACCGATGATTAAATCAGATGAGATCTACGCTAAGATTTTACAAATTTCTATCGATAATGATAGTGTGAAATGTCAAATGCGCAAAAATGTCATCAACGTTTTAAACTGCATAATGAATTTATCAAATACTCATTATACTTTATGTTTCTATCCTTATCAATGTTCTTGAAATTCAATTATATCTTAACATCTAATTGGAGATAGATGTTTATACTGTAATACATGGTGTGTGGTATACATATAAAATACATATAAAATATACTGTATATTAATTTTGATCGATTAAAATATTAAATACGAATTAAATAGTACTGCTCTTTACTTGTCATTCAAATAAAATTAAGGATGATATAAAATATTCTTTACAATATGAAAGTATAAATAATTTAAAATATTCAAGCTATTTTAGCAGCCTTATTTTTTTATACAATGATACAAGTACATTTATCACTAATAGGATTAATTTTGAACATTGATTAAATAATTCAATGAACATAATTGCTAAAACTACATGTTGTAAATTTACCTTAAAAATTCTTAATGACAATATTATTTAGTATAAAGTTGATAGAAATCTACACATCCCAATTTACAGGTAACAACCATAAATAAACATTCAGTTTCAAAAAAATAGCTTTTATATACCATGTACACTTAGTATGCTATAATATTATGGCCATGTAATCTTTTGTCTCTTCCTTGATGGAGCACCCTAAAATATATGAAAATGTTTGTTTAATGTTTAAATAAACATCATTTATGTTCATTACTTTTTATTTATATAAAATGACAAATAATCCTCTGACTTTCTTAATTCGTATTAATCATAAATGACACATATATTTACAAACATGACATACACAATAATATAAATGGATCTTGATTATAAGCGATTTTGAATATTTGAAAGACATACATACATCGTGCTTTTCATCATTAATACGTTTGTCAATACCATTAGATTTTGTAAAATTATTCGAATTATGTAAACATATTTTTTTTGATGTTTGTTTAAGGTCATTCGCAGGGGATTTCGATCTAACACAAGAAGACTCTGCCAATTTTGTTGTTCCATTTATATCTGTTTTTGCACTACTTGTACCGTTCCTGTAAAAAATTAAATAATTATTTTATTAAGATGTACAACGCAAAACCAGATACAATTTCGTATTAAATAAATCCAAGGTAAATATCTTCATTTACATTAAGACAGAATTTCTATGTAATTCGTCAATATGATTAGTTCCTTCATTATGTTGTTTTTTATCTGAATTTTGAATGCTCTCAGATTGTCTCTGAGGTAGTGGTAAAGCCACCCGTTTATATAGTTCTATTAATTCAAATCTGGATAAATTTTTATAATCACTGAAGTCAATACACCTCTATAAACAAAGCAAAATAAAAAGCTGATTAAATAATTGTAATTTATATGATCATACATAAAAATTTATTTATATATATATATATATATTTAGCAATGCTAATGGCAATTTTAAAAAAAATTTTGCAATCTTAAACTGTTTAAACTAAAATCATACATTTATTAGCAATGCTAATAGCAATTTAAAAAAATTTGGCAATTGTTTGATGTTTAAACTAAAATTAATAAAAATTTAAAATATTTAATTTCACGTTTATCAAATCTCTTGAAAATTTCATATAGTAATAAGTAATGTAAAAGATAAGATAATGTAAAAAAAAGAGAATGATAATACTTTGAATCATAATACAGATAATATTTCAGAGAAAGATCTTCAGATCTATTTGCAATTAAATAACTATCAACATTATCAATTATATCTGTAATTAAATAACTATCACTTTAATAGACAAAAAAAAAACTAAATTCAAGATGTGATGAAGGAAAGTCGTCAATAAACATAACCTGCTTCACTTACATTCTCTAAAATTTCCTTAAGTTCAGATTCTGATAACGATTCGGGATGAGTTAATTCGTACATTCCTAACGTCGACATTGTATTGAATACTTTCTTCACTAATAAAAACTATTCCATAATATTAAGTGATCATTTATTGATGACCTACGTATATAGTAATACTCGATGGTTTATACTTATCATTCGATAGAAGAATGATAATACTGATAATTCAGAAGAATTCATGAGTATACACTCATCAGTTTGTAAACTTTATGATAAATCTTGTAAAAGTATTTCACGTCTATGTAACGTGAAATATAAGATTTATTATCATTATCACGCAATCACATCTCATTACACTAATCACTAATTTCTCGTGAATTCATATGCATGTATGTTTGTAACAGTAAGTCATTAATTAAGAATAGAATAGACGTACAATGCTTTTTCTTGTTTTTGCGTTTCGAAGCATTGACTAAAGATAAAATAGATCTGTCATGAAATGAAACTTCGTGTCTCAGAATCTGAATTACCGACCAGGAAAAAAATTACTGGTCGGTAATTTAAACACAGACGAAGTTGAAAAACTATATCAAGTAAAATGCGACAAGGGACATGAGTCTTGAGGAAGTGGCATGACGAAGCTCCCTGTCGAACGGTGAAGCTCCCTTATACAGAGGTTCTTCGAAATAATTTTAAGCGGGAATATTTCGAAAACTAGAAGCAATTTCTCGTTCAAAATTCAAATTTTGTATCAGGAGCACATGAGTCTCGAGGAGGTGGCACGAGAGAACCCTACGGCCAGCGAGACCGTTTCAAAACATTCCTGTTTTAAAATTTTTAAAAAATCCTCTGCATCAGGAATACTGTTGGTTGGAGTGTCACTTCCTCGAGATTCATGTTCTCCTGATGTAGATAGTTTTCAAAAAATCTTTAATCGAAATTCCTGCTCGAAAACAGAAGTCAATTATGTGAGCATTGACTATAATATAATATGAATCCAAATTAAATAGTATGATGTTTGAATTTCTAATCAATGAATTTTAACTGAGTTACTACTTCTATAATTTTATAACTTTATAACTTTTATATTTTAATAATTTTGTAACTTTTATTCTTAACAAAAGAAATAATTAAAATTATGTGTGAAATAAATATTAAATATGTGTAAATATATTTAAGTGATAATTATATATGTGTAAATAATATGATGATTTTAATTATGAATTAAACATGATATAACCAAGATGTATTTTCGCGCGCCGATATTTTGAACTATTTCGATATGACCGATGCGCTTGCGCAAAAATCTATAGAAGGACCGCGGAAATTTGAAAATCAGGTTTTAGAGAATTCAGGAATATAAACATTCAAAAAAATTCGTTTTCAATATTATTGTATTATTGTAATGTTTGAAATTGAAATTGTAACGAACGATGTTATCTATTATCGTGTCATTCATTCCTTATATTTACTTTCAACACAAAATAGAGAATATTTACACGATCAATCTTTTTAAATAAATTATATAATGAAACTAAATATTTTAAAAGTAATGAGACCATAAAATTGGGAGACACAGTGAAAAGGGTTAAAAGAGAATAAAAAGGACGATTTGATATCGTGCTTTTTTCTAAAACTAATTTTCTTTATTTCTTTCGTCATTAGATTTTTCATTATTGTATTCAATGTGATTTAAATTTTTTTCATTTCATTTGTAATTCTTTAATACCTAACTATGTATGTATTGAAAAAAGTCTACATATTATCGTAACAATTTTGAAATAATAAACAACAAAGATGAGTAACAAATAATTTACATTCATTGAAGCTCATTTACACTTCTCACACAAACATGAATAGCATTACAGTAAATAAAATTTTATGATTCTCATTTTTCTTTCAATTTAACGTCTCTTGAAAAACAGCTCGATTTTCTATAAGAGTAAACAAATTAACATTTTGTTACAGAACAAAATTATTTCTGAAGATGCATTTCATAAACATGGTAGAACAATTATTATCCAATTTTTAAACTAATTATGATATTTGAAATAGAATATGCTCAGAACTGTGATTTTATATATAAAAAGTCCTCTTAAAGTAGGTATTACAACCTTAATTGGGCATAAATTCAATTAGCAACATTTTAAATTTTATGTTGTATTTCGTTAGACTGGACAAAATCGTCCTGAAAGATTTCCTTTGTTTTTTATTTAATTTTTTTCCTCCCTAAAATTGTATCCAATCGTCAAAACCTGAGATTTTTACTTTAAATTTCAGTACGTAACACTTTCACAATTTTCATTCAAAATAATTTTAATTAATTACATTAATGTCCACTTCTCGTTTCTCTGTGCGTATTAATCTTTTTTTTTTTTATTCGTTCCATTCTAATAATTGATTCTAATCATAATTACCATTTATAAATTATAAGTAATATCGATCTTGTTCCTTCAAATAAAGAAACGGTAATCGTGATTATAATATTATTATAACGATTTTCCGATAATTTTATAATATTAAACATTAAAAGTTATATGCATTTATTTCTCTATCGACAATGTATATCAATATAAATATTATTTTGTTTATATTATTATTAATGTAGCTCACGTTACAATTGTATTATCAACCAACGCTTTTTGACGTAACTTCTCTAATCTGAACGCCATTATCTAGTGACATTATGATATAATTCGCGCAATGATCCTCTAAAACCATTTATTAATAGTTTTGATAGCCAAAACGATCAATTGCTGGCAGAAATTGTAAATAAAATAATAATATCCATTAAAGAACAAAATTTTAACAATTGTAATAAAATTAAACGCTAGAGAATAAATGTAAATCACTTTTTTTTATAAAAAAACTCGTTCAAATTATGATGTCAGAATATTTTGAACAGAATATCATAAACACATATAATTTTTAAATAATAGGCATGTATTACGAATATTATCCTAATTAGGATGAATCTTTGTTTTATCATAAAGCAATTTATAAATGAAATAAATAAGTCGGCATGTTTATGTAGTATGATCAACTGCATATTAATTTTGATTAATTTTAAATAGTTAATAATTAATAATTAATAACCAATAGTTAATACATTGAAAATTAAATGATTTAAATTATAATTTTTATTCATATATTTTAACAATATATCAATAAAATTTACTCCAATTAATTTTATTGTAACATTGTTTAATAAAGTTCTAGTATACCAATGGTTATATTAATATTTAAAGGGAAAGATGTTATATATTATTGGCAATGTTTGATTAATAAGTCATGAAAATGAAACTGATACAAATAATTTAATTTAACATGTTCTCAATGAATTATATTTTTGTTATTCATATGACTAGAGACCAATTCAAAATGGTCCCACTTTAAAAGATATGTAAAAAATTACAACTACACCAAAATATCTACATTTCCACCAGCAACTTGTTTAAAAAATATCGAGTACATATGTAAATTATACAATAGTAATGTATATATATATATATATATTTTTTTTTTTTAATGAATAAATGAAATGCAAGTAAAAAGGCACTATATCTGGGTATGGGAAACAATCAGGTATTTAGGCCTCCCTAATTTTTTTCTTGACCAGTTCCAATAAATCACAGATCTTTCATTAAAGAAGTTACGCCACTGCGATTGAACAATCGTCATTCTATTACACATGTAAAGTCTTACTTGTTCGGTACTAAACATATGCATGTTAAGAAGAAAATCAGTGTGAATTATAAACAGCCATATTTAAATCAGTTTCGGTGGTATTCAATAATATATTGGAAGCATAAAGTAATGTTTAGTTATATATCATTTCATATAAACTAGGATGGAACCATTATTCTATAAACAATGAAATCTTTCTTTCCATTGTTAATCATTCTTGACTAGTGGGAAAAATTATTAATTGGCAAGAGAATGTTTAATTGTTCCACGCACATCATGCCATGTTTTCCGAAATGACAAACATTTCTTCATCATCATTTCATGTTATGTAAAAAGACCGATGTTGCTTTATATTGACTGTCGAGGATGACATTCATGTATATTCATTTCATTAAACAGGTGTTTCGTGATCAGTCTCTTCAATTCTTCCCAATCTCCATGCATTTGGATCTCCTGCTGCTGCAAAGTAATAACATGAATATTTTTTTATTAGTCTAAAATAATGATGTGCTTATATGAATTGAAATGTTTGAAATGCGAATTAATATATACATAATATGTGAACATGTAAATCTATTTATGCACAACTACAACAGAATACATATTTAAAATAAAATTTTATGAAACTAAATAATCTAAACATAAATAAATATATAAATAAGAAACTCCCCCAAAAATATATTAAACCTTGAAAGAATTAAGTATTAATAATTAAATCTAAGTACACACAACAAATAAATATATGTAACAAGTTACTAAACCAGGATTTTTTCTTTGAAGTTATATAATTAGTTCTTCCATTTGTATCATACTTGTAATAAGTTTTTCACTTAATCTCTCTATTTTATTGAATTTATGACACAATAATAAGAATAATATTATAACACAAATAATACTGTTAGTATAACTAAAATATAAAAAAAACATACATAGACACAAAAATAACTCACCTGAATACAATAACCAGAAGAAAATAAATGAAGTTACCCAGTGTGATATTTGTATAATTGTATGGATATCCATTGCAGAAACATAACATATATCACGTACAAATTTGTGCTAAGTATCTGCACAGTTTGTGTCACAGGAATATTATAGGGAAGACTGAACATTGTTGTGTTGTAGAGGATGTAAAGGAGGTGTACGTAGGTAATTAATATGATGCAAAGTGTTGTTCAGCACTTCCTGAGTCGTGTACAGCAGCGGCATTCTCTCTTCTATCCAAAGCAAAATCAAAATTGATGCAAAATTATAAGAAGTGTATGTTGCATGTTCTAATAAATTATAAATTTACATTGTTAGTATTACTTCAGCAAATACATGCACCAATAATCATGCACAAAACATGGACATATATTTGTCATATATATTTCAATATTTATATATTTATCTAAGGATTGACTTTTTTTATCTAAGAAAAGAATATAATTAAGAAAATAATATAAAATATTATACAGGATAGCAGTTATTATAAATTACAACAATAAAAACTTCTTAAATTTTCTATAATATAAACAATTTACTTTATAGTATTTTTTAGTTTAAATTTTGTTAGTGGCAAGATTTACATTTCTAAAAATACATTACATATGATACATGCTCATGCCTAAATATAAAAAATAGAAAAATATTGTAATATTGTACACGTAAATTGTCACAACACATTTTCAAAATATCGTTTCAAATCATGTTAAATGTTTTTAATGACTATAACGTATATAAACATATACAACTTTTTTATACATTATAGTTAGATGTAGTTATTCAATTATGATATATCTATAATATATTTATTTGAAACAATATTTTTGCAATGCAACCTTTAGAACCACCATCTAAGATTAAATGATATCATTAAGGATATCTAAATGTATTTGTATTATTATACATATTTCATTTTATAAAATACACTGTTTAATTCTTAAAGAATAATTTATAATTTAAAAAATGTACTACATCCTTAACAATATTTTAAACACAAGAGTATTATGTGCATATATTATATCTTATGTATGATATGTATATATATGTATATATAGGTGTATAGTGCATGTGTACGCTATTTTTTATACATTTAATTACAAGTTTTTCATAAATTTAAAGATCCGAATCAGCAAAAATTGTTAAATGAGATGATAAAATAATTTAATAATAAGTCTCTGATACATATGTGTTATATTTTTGACAAATCATCATATGCACATTCAGTTTAATTTAAATAAATAAGTAAAATTATCCAGAGATATATAACATTAGAAATCTATACTATTGTAAAACAGGTATTTCTTTTAATATTTGTTTATATTTGAAAAACTGTTAACACTACATTTATAATATATATTTATAACTTTTTCAGGTTTTATTAATATAACGAAACAACAGTTCACAAACGCAATATTAAAATGTACTTACCTTGAAGTTGACGACTGATGAGAGCAGTAATACCTTGACTATCACCAGTCTTTTTCACAACGAAAAGTTTGGTGTCAGGATCATTTTCTAAGGCTCCAATACCACCTAAACCAATTACTTGTCCATTTTGCTGTTGATGACTGCTAGCAGCCATTGTTTCGCTAACCTAAGATCATATTATATATAAATATGTAACACATTTAATATATATATATATATATATATATATATATATGTATATATATAATATATAATATATATATTTTAACAAGAGTAGATGTAGACCTGCATCAATTTCTTGACTACATCTCTTCCCAAAATGTGATCAAACACTGCCTGCAGAAATTGATCACTAATTATGCTTAATTTTAACTTGTCTCTATGCCATAATAATATCCTTGATTCTTCCATAGCTGTTATTGATACCTAACAAATAAATTGTTATATAAAACTAAAAATATGCATCTAATGTATGTAATACGTCTATTTTGCTATGGACAAATAGATTTCTATTCATAATTCAAAAAGATATATAAACCTGAAAGTACTCGTCTGTAGATACACCAAACCATTCTGGAGAATCGAGGAACTGATGTGGGAAGACAATGTGTAATGCTCTTCCATTTTGTGAAACTACTAATCTGAAGAAATATGCACAAAAAAATTTAATTTTTTGTTTCTAAATCTGATAAAATATGATTAATTAAGATTTATACTGTATACAAATAAAATATGATTTAATGCTCTTCCATTTTGTGAAACTACTAATCTGAAGAAATATGCACAAAAAAATTTAATTTTTTGTTTCTAAATCTGATAAAATATGATTAATTAAGATTTATACTGTATACAAATAAAATATGATTTATTAAGATTTATACTGTATACAAATACTACAATGCACGGTATTTGTAATATAAACTTACTTTCCAGAAAGTACCAAAGATAAAGAATCAACTTTGGTTACTTTTTCTTGGGCATAAACTTCTTGAT
>NIPQ01044557.1:0-10513 GCA_002806875.1 Lepidotrigona ventralis hoosana | reverse complement strand
CTTTTTTTTTTTTTTTTTTTTTTTGTTTCTCCGCGACAACTACTGTACGATGCAAAAGTCAAGGCCAATTTTGCGAGGATTAACAAATCTCAAAGGACGGTGCAAATTTTTTACTCGAGCAAATCTCGTCACCTGTGAGTTCGAGGACATTATACTAATAATTTCCACCTGTAACAACTCGGGGATATAATTTTCATAGACTTTCGTTATACCAATAGTTAGATTTCAATCACTTGCAATCAAGTTTTAGAATTTCAGAATCATCGTTGTTATGATTATCGATGAAATTTGAAGATTAGTCGACAATCTTCGAATCCAATTTTCAATGTTTCTACATACTATGACAATTTATGTTGCATTTTTCGACGAGAAAATGTATCTTTACTTGATTTTCCTGACTGGTTACGAGACGTGGAAATATTTCAGAACAAAATGAATGACATTTCGAAAAATAGCGGCTTCAAGTTTCAACATAAGCTCAGGTCTAATTTTTTCTCGTACAAAGTTATCAGTTGAAATACTCGACATTCAACTCGATTTGTTTTCAATGTTGTTGCGCGTCCACGTCCATTTATTTTAACATGAATTAGACAAATCAACGGTAAAATTCAACGTTATTCATTCATTATTATCATTACTACTGTTGTTGTTATTACTGTGTAATTTATTTCTTAAAACGTGATAATTTAAAAAAAAAGAAATTTTGAAATGTGTTTACAGCAAATTTATATTGTTCACCTTCAGATTCGTTACTAGAATTCGCTTATTACCTTATCGTTTATTCATTTCCTTTTACTTCTTCCCTCCGCTGCGCAATTTGCAGCATATATATATATATATATATATATTACGCCGCAGAATGCAGAACATTCGTACACATGCATATGTATGTGCCGAGTACTTCGCAAATTAGCACCTTACACGAGCACATTACAAACAAGCCATCTCTACCTGATGCGTGTATCTAACCAACCTATCTGTTTTTATTCATACTGTGTCTGTCTTTGGTTTCACGTGAACACACATAACGTACGCCGCATTTATTCCCCCCCCCCTTTCGTTGCCTCTCATCTGACCATTTCGAATTTTGTTACATTTCAACTAATTCGAGGTTTAAAAGCAAGCCGCGGACGATAACCAAGTCATTTTTGCCTAACTTCTCGTTCAGGCCATTTGATATTTTAACTAAAGATTGATATATTATCGCACAATCTTTCATTACATCATCAATCGATAAGTAGTTCTCTTGTTTAGAGTAGCTATCACATCGTGTACCACTTGTGGTACACGTGACGCTGCGATCAGTTCGATTGCAAAAAATAAATAAATTAAATAAATATGACTGCGTGTACCACCGGCGGTACACGTGGCCTGAAGACCAAGTTTAACGTGTACTACCGGTGGTACACATGGCACGGTTGCAGGAGTTTTGGATAACGAAATATTTGTCGCCTCTCGCGATCTTTTGGCCAATCAACTGTGTGGTTGGTTTCTGAGCAAATCTCGTTGTCTCTGTAAACATATATCCATTTGATCGTGAATGCGTTTCTGAAAAACTTACAAATATAAAATACAGGCTCAGTTTGAAACAAATTTCTACTTATTGGTTGGATTCCATTTCTTCAATAGGACTTGCAAAAAGCAAACGTTCACAATCATCTGACAATTATTTTTGAAAGAATCGCATATAATGATATAACGATACAAGGATAGTATGAACTTGAATCTCATTTCGACTGTTGATACAAAATAATAAAAAAAGACTATCTCTTTCTAGTAATTATCAAATGTAGTTACCACTTACTTTGGGCTTTTTGCGCATGAAAATGCACAAGATACACGCAGAATATAAAAATATATACGATGTACAGCTAAAGTAATTTTTATGTAGGTTACAATTCTTCAATTACACTCGTGAAAATATAAATTCGTACGAATCTCGAAATATTAAAATGAGCACAATTCTAAATATATTATATGAATAATAACATAATTGTAATTATAGCAATTTTCATGTAGATTACAATTTTTTATTCATACTCATGAAAACACGAATGGTAAAATATAAAAACGAGTAAATTTAGAAATGTTGAATAATGTTAAAAAATTGAAACAAAGTGCACGATATTAGAAAAGCCTCAAAGAATTTTAAACGTGATAATAAATATGGCCAAAAAAAAAAAAAAAAATCGACAAAACACAAAAGAATATATAAGAATAATAATTCATAGGTTAGTAGATTATATTTATAGATGAATATCGTTCTGTGGAAAAATCAATTCCTAGTACAGTGATAAAAGGATATGTGCCTCTTACATACAGAATCAATAATCATGCGAGGCAAATGTACCTGTGTTCAGGCTAGCTGGGAATCTTATCGAGGTTAGATCATCGGCTAGCAACATGATTGGTAATTTTGATTCGGCGATGGTAGTGAAACGATTTTCTAAATACATGCTGGAAATGGAAGACACGCGCGAGAACACTTCAGCGCGTACTATCATTACGTTGCGTCGAGATTGAAATTTACTCGCCTCGAAAATAACGTAGAATTATACTACTAATTACACTACTAATTCCATAGAGTGTATGCACGTATTTTACGGAGGTGTATTTTTCTTGCCTAATTTGATTTGCAAACACATTCATAGTTGTTATTGCAATGATAATAAGATTATTACAAAACGACAGATATTCCTAATTACCGACGTATCATAAAATTTCCTCTCGAAACGAGATCATGGTCGTAAAAGAGTCATCAAAAGAATAAAATTTTATCGAATTTTATAAATGGGCTCTGTATAGTACATCGTTATTGTTAACAAACAGAAAAATTTCGCGCGTGTGTTTACTCGCTAATTAGTAAGTCTTTTACTTTTAATACGAAGAATATTGAGTTAAGTATACTCTTTAGTTTTAAAAAAATTTAACAAACAATGCTTTGTTTACAGTACATGATTTTCCAACGAGCCGACGTATAATAATTGGAGAAAATCAACGAAATGCAGAGACTCGAAGTTCTTTTTCCTTCAATGAAATAATTTTTTACTATCCAGTAATCATTTTGAACGCGAATTCCACGACTCGTAATAATAAGTTTGCCTTTCAGGCCATAGTAAAATCCTCGTTTGTTTGTTTCAAGACAATGCTATTAACATCGGGACTAAGGCATGAAATTTCTATCGCAGACATTAAAGTAAAAAAAACAGAGTAGACAAGCTTCTTACGAAAAATCTCTAAAAAGGCACTGTTTCACGTCTGTAAAAATTGATCATTCTATTTATATATACAGTAACAGATGAGTCGGTTTATTCTTTGAAAAGTCACGCTTCGAACACTGATGGAAAATAACGATTATTCGTCGCGAGGGAAGCGTGACAAATTCAAGCAAATCTTCTCGCAAAGTTGATGAACACCGAACGCGTATATATCTTTAAATATCTGGCTTTATAGAGACAAAGTGAGAACCACTCATAAATAAACAGATTCTAGTGCAGACTTCAACGAAGCATATTTATTACACCAAATTGGAAATGTTTAACTCGCCAGTTTGGCGAAAGTTTGCTCCGCGCAAATGATCGCTGTGACAACTTCGTTCACGACTGCTAGTGATAATATTGACGATAATTCAGTCGCGAGTTAATAGAGTGCGGCGTTAACGCCAATCTCGACAGGATAGTCAAACTTTCGGCCAGGCCGGTTTTCTTCTTGTTTGTGAAACGCGAGCACCAGCTTTAAAACGAAAGACGAGTTTGGGAAATACGGTCGAAAAACGATCTGCAACCGCCGACTAAATTACTGCGGCCATTCCGCATTTGCAAATGCAAGTGGGTATCCATAATTACCGGCTGAAATTACGTCTGGTTAAATTTCGATGATTACGGTCGGCAAGGAGTAATCCTGGCACGCATTCTAAATACTTAACGGTAAAATTGATTTCCCATAATATTNTATATATATATATATATATATATATATATATATATATATATATATATATATATATATATATATATATAATTTGAGATGAGAAAGATCATATATATATATATATAATGATATTTAATTATCATGAAGATGTGCTACCTCTGCTCCTTTTTCTACGCTCTTTTAACAAATCTGTGAGACATTCATTCCTATTTCTTAATCTTGAAATACAAGGTACATATTTTTCTACTACAAAATCTTGAAATTATGCTGCAAATTTAAGAGATTATGTACGTACAATATTAAATGTAAATCTGTTACATTCTGAAGGATAATATTAATTGTAATAAATACAATAATAATATAAATAAATAAATTGTAATAATTAAATTGTAATAATTACAATAATAATAATTGTAAATTGATAAATAAGGATAAATTGTAATAATTACAATAATAATATAATAATATGAATTATAAGGATAATATAAATTTTTTTCACTACAAATTTTTATATGATATATTGTGACAACGTAAAGATTGTATTAGACAACTTACTGAACAAATTAGAATGTGTTTTACTCAATATCTCGTGAATAGATATTCGTACGAATTTGAAATTGACTTATAAAATAATATAAATATTTTAAACTGATAATACAAGATGTAATACCAATTGTGATTTTTGTCATTATTAAAATACATATAATGTGAAAATATTTATTTTGAGTAGATATATCCGAATATGTTTCAAAATAATAGCGTGTCAATAATTATTTCACCCAATAATGTTCTTCCTATCGCGAAAAAGTAATGCCTCAACTTTGTCAAATTATTTATTAAACTGCAACAAGTCTCATGAATGCGACTCACGAAATATTCTGAAATATACTGAAATCTCTTGATAGATCTGTTCAAATTAAATACGATTAATTCTGTCGAAATTTCAAGCGATATTATCGTGCGTGAGGATCGATTAATACGTGTATTAAATAGCAGTATAAATCTGACTAGTGATTATATATATAATCACGTACAGTGATTTCATTCGTAAACAGTGATTCGCTAAACTTCGTTAGGGTTGCGATTTTCTTGTAATTACTCCGTCATGTTAAAAAGGATCCGAGTTTGAGTGCACTCTAGCCTTGTCAAGCATGCCGCGGTGCATTATTTAAATGCACTTATTGGTGAAAGAAATGACAGTACAATTTATTCCTGTGACAGAGTTGAAACCGAGGACGGAGATCGTTGGAAAAAAAAAAGAAGAAAACTATTACAACAATTTGTTACGTCCATCCATCAAAAGCAAAATCAAATTCACGCTTTTAATCGCGGATGCTCGAAAAGAAGCGGACCCGTTTTGTTTCTTAATGCTTCGATAATGGAACGTTTCAATGATCATTTTACTTGCGTTAATTACGCGCAAGGTAAATGATCGTCCTTAGACGTGCGCGCGTTGCAATTCTCACGAAGAAAGTGAATATTGAACGCGAGATCGGGCGTGGAGAGTGTCGACTTAATTAAATTAAAATTAATTATTTGAATACTAATTGATTACTAATATAACAAGATTTGATTAAGCTTTTCATTATCATTATCATTATTGTCATTATTATTATTATTATTATTATTATTATTATTAACGTAATCATCGTTTTATCCGACTCGGTGTTATTTTGAAATAATCCTGTTAGCTCATTTGTTTCTAAATAATACGTTAGCTCATGTTGAACGAACGATTTTAAATTAAAAAATAATAATAATAATGATACCCGATATTTAATTTTGTCTCGTAATTTGTATTCGTTTGTGGAAATAATTTTTGTTCCTGATTCTATCCGCCTATTCAATTTAAAAATCACTTGATTTGGGCACAAAATGAAGTCATTTTTTTTGAATATTATTCGAATTATTATTTTTTTTATATATCGTTTCAAGAAAAGTTGCCCGGAATTTATTATTTTCTCCTCTCTGCTTTTTATTATCGATGTTTATTCTTTGCAGTACGGAAGCTCGATATTTTATTGTCGACGTGTATCATTTTTAACTTCCTTTTTCTAATTTTCTTTAATTGAGTCGATAAATAAGCGATCGTTTATCCGGGGTCTTTTACACGACCTGAGATCAATAATCCTCGTTGACGGCAATAAAAACGTTGAAACTTTAAAGCACCTCGCCCGACACTTTCACATCTATAAGCTTAATTATTTTTCGATAATAATTTCCCGGTGAATTTCTTCAGTAATAATTTTTTTCTTGCTCTGCTCGCCCAACTAAAATCGATCTAACTATGATACCGATTTTGAACAGATTGTGCATATAGACGATTCTTTATATTAGTATTTGTTCCTTCTTCCTATTGTTGATTTTAACAATTATCCAGAACTCGTGTGTTCTCAAAATATTTAATAATTTTCCATAATTTTTCGATCAATTCTTGAAAGTTCGATGCATTTGTAATTGTCGTGAAATAGACAATTTTTGAAATATCGTTTGTATGTGTGACGAATTTTTGAGAAATTTGAAGATTTAAAATGTTACAAAATGCACATAAAATGTAAAACATCTAAACACGAGTGATTATTATAATATTTAATTTGACGAAATGAGTTTATTTAAGTAGTATATTTTTGTAACATTGTCATGCAATTTAGTAAAAAATAACACTATACAATCGTACACATACAGTAGAGAACTGTGATATGTTATACTATAGTTATCTTGGTCAAATTCATTTTTGCTACCCAGCACTAAAAGGTTTAAAGATTTAAATATTAAATCCTTTTTCAAAACGGACTATCGTCACGTCCTTCTTAACATAATTAAATATTAATTTTATAGTAAACTTGTATTTTGAATAAAATACAAAATCTCGCCATTCGACGCTAAAAAGATTAAACATTAAATCGTTTTTCGTACACTTCCAAACATACAAATTCAAAATACATTTTATAAAATTTCAAATAAAATGTAATTTTTTTTAAAGAAAATACAAAACTATCTCGCTCGAATTCAGCTTTGTTATAATAATTATACAGAAATCTTAGAGTAAACTTGTGTCTCGAATGGAACATAAATAATCGCTTTCATACTTGATGAAAGATTTTAAATAAATATTAAATCCCTCTCTTTCGCTTTTTCTTTTACTATTATCAAGTCGTCCGTAACATAATTAAATACAAATCTCACTGTGAATCTGAATAAAATATAAAACTGTCAGTCATTGATATTAAATTATAAAATTGTCAGTCACGATATTAACATCATAGTTATATATGGAAAATAAAAAGCGCCAGGGTCTCGCAATAGTTGGAGCGAGAAATCTCGTAGGTAGGAGCACATCAAGTAGACCATTTGTACGGTTAATCGTTTCTACACGCAAATTGAGAATCTGTCGACTGGACGAGGTTATTTAGTTTCCTAAGGAACGTTGCGCGCGTCGCGGTCTAACAACGGCTAGATATTAACCCTAACGTCGCCGTAGTCTCGTTACCCGTTAAATTGATTTTACCATTATTCAGCGAGACGATACGGTGGCCTATCGCGCTTTGATGGAAATTACGTTGACGCGGGATACAGGCGTTCTTAATGAAATAAACGATGTCCGACGCGTCTCCATTTGTTACCATCTCTGACATCGCGTGAAATCAACAACGGAGAAATTTCTGCCATCCTAATTGCAGATCTGCCATCCAAATCTCCTTCACGCGGGGATTTTTCATTATTATTTTTAACATAGAACGTATCGTAATGTAACGTAATGGAATTTTATCGTGCGATCACTAGGTGAAGCTTGCTTTCTAATTTTGAGAAATTATTAATTTCGTGTTTTTTTAAAATTAATTAGACCTTATGTGTAAATTAATTAATTCAATTTCAGATAAATAAATATAATTTAAATTATAGTAATTTTGGGTAAGTGATTGGGCAATTTTAATTATAGTAATTTAAATTATAGTATATATAATTTATAGTATATATAATAGTATATTTATAGTATATATAATTTAAATTATAGTAATTTAAGATAAATTAGATGAATTAATATAATGCAAATTAATTTTAACTTGTTTCTACTCACTTTCAAACATAAATATATACACTTGCATACACTTGCAAGGTGACTATAAAACATTGAAATCGCTTACATGTGTTTTACCCAAATTTTGCTTTCACATTTATAGTTGGAAAATTAAATCGAGATTTAATATATTAATTGAATTCGTAGAAATATGTAAATTATTTCCCAGATTTTCATGCTACGAGAATTTACAATGTGGCTTCATGGAAGAATTGGAATGTGTTTTTTTTTTTTGCTTTTGGAAATAATTGGAATGTACTTTTTATTGGAAATTGTTCATTAAAATTTCTCTCTGGCACAAAAATTATTCAATCTGTTGTAATGATCAATCAATCAGACATGAATCTAGAATTACAAAAAAACCAGAACTTTATAAAGACAGTTTAATCTCGAGTGAATCGATTTCAATTTTTATAAACATAAATATGATCGATTAATCTCAAAGCAGAATGATGCATTAAAATATACGAAAATTTACGAATCCAGGTGAATTCGAATGCTCGTTCGTCTCTCACTTTTTTCATGCTAATGTGACAAATGAGTTATACTAAACGTAGCTCATAGTACGAATCTAAAACAGACACTCGTTTAGTGCAAGTAAAGAATACTAGCGAATTTAATCAAAGTTAGAGGCGAACAAACATTCGTTTGATTTAAACCAAAATTGGAAATTTCCCTGTTTGATGGATTAATTCGTCTTCTTCGATTAATAGATTAATAAAATGCGTATCTAATATTATGCATTATGATTGAACATTGTGAGTATTTTAGAGATTTTATTTATTTCTATTACTCGGAGTGTATTACGTACTTTCGAAATTACAGAATCGCGATTCTGGTAATACGTAAGTATCGACACTCAATAACAAGTGGAAATACTATGTACTACACTACAAGTACCACATTTTGCAGTATGTTTGTACGTTTATTTTGTTTGTTACACTTGGAAATATAAATTGCCGTATGACGTTCAAAAGCCATTATTTAAACCTAGATTGTACCAGATTAATTTTACTCAAATTAATTTTATATAAATCCCTATTAAACTCCGAAATCGTCGAGAATGAGCGTAAGCAGAATTTATGGCCAGGATTTATGCGAATTTCGAAAACGGATTACGCTACGTGGAGTACTACAAATTAATTCATAGCTACACACAATAGCACGCTTACATGCAGACAGCATTCATTTATTAAAGTAACAACACACAACATTCCCGAATTCTTTCTCATTCGATTTAATGCAGGAAATAAAATAATATTTGAAATAAATAAAAAAATATTTAAATACATATATTTAAATACATATTTACATTTAAATACATATATTTAAAACCAGCATTCTAACATAAAAAGTTAATATAAAAAAAATGTTCAAAATTACGCATAACTTTCTAACATATAAATCACTTAATTAGATCAGACACTTCTATAATTATAAAATTAAAAAGATACAGTCACAGATCGATCTTGATCTTCGCGAATGTGGTATAGATTTCTTTGTAAAAAAAAAAGAATTGCTACAACAGGTAAATAACAGCAAGAACAATTTTCGTTATTTACGGATCAAGGAGATCCATAAATAACAAAAATTGTTATTCCAAAATGGATCGGGGATCTGAACGAGATCAACAGATTAATGTGCCACGAAGTAACTATGAATAAAATTTCAATAATTTTGGACGCATGGTTGTGAATTTTAATCAAGGCAGAAACTTGCATATTTCAACGAAGAGGTCGCCCGCTCTTTTCAGGCAAATTTATAACGTAATTACATACGTGAAGATAAAGAAAAATAAATAACGTTTTCAAGGAACTACACTGCATGCGAGTTTTAAATATTTCTTATCCTTATGTGTAACATTTTCTGCTCGCCTGTTGATGAATTCTTGTGACATTAATAGAAAAATTCACATGTACATTTCTTGTTATATTTGTTTGATAATTATTTCAATCTGACTTACATAACAAATGAAAGTAGAAACATTTTTATAGCTGTGACAACACCCAGGAGAAAATTTATTGACAATCTCTATATGCAAATAAAAAAAGATGCTCAAGATATTACAAGTAAAATTTATCGTTTGGAGTTTACAGATTCGTCTTACTATGATTATTATTCCCAGCATTTCTAAATATAGAAATTTGTTAAGCAAGTTATTCTACCGTAAGTTATGTACAAACGTGTTGCAATCTTTATTTTTAGAATAATTAATTTTATAGAATAATTTATAGAATACTTCTTACTAATTATCTACTATGAATATGTTGCAAAATATATAAAAATTATTTATGAACATTCTTAATTTTCTTTCATTTTAATTCTAAGACACGCACGTTTCGCAAATATGAAAATAAAATAAACAACCTCGTTTCTCACATGAACACGTTCCGAACGTTTGGATCCGTTGTCCGAGATCTTCTAAAATGAGATCTAATTATATTTCGTAAAATCGAACGAATGTAAGAATTATCTGTGAAAGAATCGTCGAAACGATTGTATTTC
>NIPQ01044546.1:0-10588 GCA_002806875.1 Lepidotrigona ventralis hoosana | reverse complement strand
TGTTTAATTCAGAAAATCTTCCATTTGTGTTCCTGCAAAATTAACAGTACTTGTACCATATTCTAATAAACTTTTCACTTGGTTATCTAATTCACGAAATTTTCTTGAAACGTTGATGTAGATATACCACTATACAGATAAAATCACGAGTTTTCTAAAACATCACTATTATCTATTTCATTTATCTTTTCATTTGTATTATATTTAATCTACTCGTAAATACACGAACATCTATAAATAAACCAATATCATTGTTACTCGTAATACATTTCACACTCTGATACTCTCACGATCATCGTTCTTCGATTCAATGAAAATATTACCAACCTCGTTCGAGGCAGGCGAAACTTTCTTAATACTCGCGCAATAAAAATACGGGCAAAACGACGTCTCGAATAAATTTGCAACTTATTATGACGTTACGTCAGTTTCTCATTGGCGGACTGGTCCTGGCGAGATTTTAAACGGCACGATTATAAAAGTAATTGTTGCAACGGGCGTGAAGAAGGCAAATATGAAATATACAACATGTGTGTATATATATATATGCCTTGAGGTTAAACTGATTAAGCAAAGTTATACACGGCGAGAGCCGGTGCCGTGCTCTCGAAGTGGGACGAAGATGGCGCGGGGCACGCGTACCGGAAATACGAAGCAGTCGTTACCGTGTACGAGGCCGGTATCGCGAACGGCATACAAACAACGCCACGGAAATGTCTCCTTACGTACGATTCGATTTCTCCCTTCTCCGTCTTTCGCTCTTTCGTCCCGTTTCCCAGCCTTTTCCCAGCCTTCCCCGACGTAGCCAGCGCTCGAATCGTAAAACTCCAGTTAACAGCGGTGTTTCGAGGACGATCGACGATTCCAGAGTGGCGGAAGAACCCTCCAACGACCGGAAAACTATTCGGAATCTTATCGATAGCGGCTATCGCCCGCGTACACGATGCTTCTTCTTCTTGCCCTTCTCCCGTCGAATAATCCTCGCTCTAATTGACCAAATCTTGTTCTCCACACTGTCGAATGCATTTTTCTCTCTCCTCTTCTTCCTCTTTTGTTGCTATTTTGGATTATTTATACCTTCTGGTTTTATTTTATGTTTGTTTGGCAGATTTTTGACGTAGATCTCGATGATTTTGTTGGATGAACAGATTGCGGACATTCATTCCTTATTTTACTTATTTACTTTCTATCTGTTTTAATATTAATACGATTAATTTCCATCAGTTTGAAGACAGCTTTATAGTTTTATGTTTAATTAACAAAATGAAACCTATGTGGGAGGTTAATTTGTCTCTTAAATATTATATACATATCGTGCAGAATATTACGTTTGAGATATTTATACATTTTCTCTTATACATTATTTACGAATATAACGATAAAAGACAGATTATCAAATTGGTTATGAAAATATTGAATCATCGATTATCACTAATATAATTAATTTTCTTTTCATGCTGAAATAGTGGCGAATGCTGCAGAAATTATTTTCATAAAAGCAAGAAGAATTATTGTAATTATCAATATTTCTATCCATCTACTGAATTATCCGTCAGAAAAATTTGAAACTGTTAAATGTTCTTCAAAGAGAGACACTAACCAACCGTCGACCAAGAGAAATCACAAGCAAGAGATAGACTGTAAACAACTAGTCTTCGAATATATTTCAACTAGAAACTTCCAATATATTTCCCGCGCGATCATTTCCTCTCTACGAAGAAAAAAAAAAAGAAGAGAAAGGAAAGAGAAAAGAAATCCTGCATACTAATCAGCTGATTTACGTTTCTCCGTGTCAGTGTTCTTTATTCCGTGTGCTTTTGGTGATCTTCGAGAAAGGAAAGAAGAGGGTGAGAGAGAGTCTCGGGGCCGAATCTCGAGGAAGATCTTTTGGTAAACAGATGAAAGAGGCTTGCTAGACAGACGTGGCTTGAGATTTAAGAGGCTTAACATTCGGCGTGGACCTCGTAGCCGGGGCTAAAATGCACCGAGTTCGTTTTATGAGGGCCCCTTCTTCTTCTTCTAGGGGCCGGGCCCCGAAATTGGAGAGCGTTCGTCCGTCTAGAGAGGCTTCTAGATTCCAGATACCAAAGGAATAGGGTTACTGGCTCGGAACTAGCAGGTGGATACTGTCCATCACATGTGAATACACTTCATGTAACGGGTGTCGAAAATACAATACAGGAGATTCGTGCGACGCAGTGAGAATCTGACACCATTGGAAACGTATTATTATCTTGATTGATACAAATTAACGTGCGAAAACTAGGTCGAGACGATAGTTAAAATTTGATGACATTGTTCAGCTTCGAAAAGTGTCGTCGTAGCATCTGCGATATAGCTTTGAAACGAAGATTAAATCTTAATAACATTAGAAAATATGATATTGTTGAAATTCGAGGGTTATTAAAACTTACTAAAATTACGTTACTTAACTTGTCAGAGTTAAATTGAAATGATAACTTAAATTGAAATGATAACAAGACGTGATGAAGAATTTGAGACTTCGTGACAGTCGTTAAACTGATGATTCGGTCATTCTCTATACATAAAAATTATATACATCTACGTGATAAAATTCATAAGGATGTAGCATAATAAATGTTATGTTAGATGATGTTGAATGGTGAGAAAAAAATTTAAAGATTGAGACTTTTAAAATATAACACGTTGAATCGCTCGTTTTTCATTTTAAAGGAAAAGAAAAAGAAGACACGATAACCAGTAAATGTTATTAGAGACTTCATAAATACCCTGGCAACCTCTCAGAATTATTTTCTCTCGAAACGGCTGAAGGATCACACGATAGGAGGAACCAAAATCCAGAAATCCTGCTGCGCTGAAAACCGTGTCTCCGAGCGCTATAAAACCGCCCCCGTTTTCCTTCTCGATAATTTATTCGTCCCTTTTTCCCCTTTCTTTCTTTCTTTCTTTCTTTCTTTTTTCCACGAGATCTGACGACCGGAAAAGCAAAGGTTGTAGTAGAAAGTTGAAGAAAAAGAAAGAAACTCTGATCTAAGGTGCACGTGTTTATTTTGCGCCATATGTTTTGCACAATTTCGAAAAGCAAAAGCCGAGGGTGAAACGTTTGTTTTATACAGCGTAAGGGTTATTTATTTCCTCTTTCGTTTCGCCGGTTCTTTTGTAAACATCAAAAACGATTGTGGTATCGTTGAATGCACGGTGTTTTAAGAAATCGTCGCGTATTTTTGTTTAGACATTGTCCGGCTTCTTTATTTTTTTTTTTTCATTGGCGACGCTCGTAGAGAATCGTTCAGTTTATAAAGTTAGTTAATAAAAATAATTTTGATATTTGGCAATAAAATATCTTCCTTTGGGTTTCTTAAACTCATATTTATCTTTGTTGGACTGCTATTTATCTTTGTTTAGTTTGAACTTGGTTTCTTCGTTCCTTTTTTTTTTGGTTTCTTAAACTCTCATTTATCTTTGTTAGGTTTAAAAAAAAATTTTGTCAAATTTATGAATAATATTTCAAGTTCAAATATTCTCTGAAATAGTACTTTAAATTCAAAGTCAAACAAAGAGTAAAGTGAAGAATGGATCGAGTTAACAGAGAGCACAAGATTTACCGAAACTTTGAAAATCGGTAAACGCGACAGACGTGGAACATTGTCTTGTCAACACGAGTTTCGATACACGACTACTGGAATTCGATGTTGACTTTCGACGAACGTCCATTATTCCCAACTTCCTAATTTCCTCGGTTTTGGTACTATCTTTGTTACATCTTAATAATGAATCCAGAGAAGCAAATAGGTTCTTTCTAAAGAATTCAACTCATTTATCAGAGTAAGTAAAAATTAAGTTTCCTTGAAAACTTATTCGTGCAATTTTCTCGAATTGAGACAATTAATAAAGCCAAACAAATATAATGGAATGTTTCATTATTAATTCAATAGATAAATAGAAAAACTAGGCAAAGACTACAAAGATTATTATTTGCAACAGTTACAAATAATAAAAAAGATATAATATTATTATAAAAGATTGCAATTAAAACGAAGGTCACGTGCGGCGTAAGATTTCGTCTTTCAAGATTAAATTCAAATATACTTCCAATTTTAAAACTATCCTACGGGAATGTTTTATTATACATATAATAGCACGGATACTGTTAAAATTTTTTAAAGTGTTCATTCGATTGAGGGGAAAAAAGAAGATGATAATTGAACTCAACTGAACGGAGAATGAAAGAGAATGGAAAATGGCCATTGAAAATAACAGACGCTGCTGCGGAATGGAAAAAGTAAGGTAAAAAGAAAAAAAATCCGTATATTTTTCAGGCGTATTAGGTCGTAACGATTTTTACCGGCTTCGAACCACAGCGACTACGCTCCTCGTCGAGGAACGCTGCAACGCGAAATTAAATTCCTAACGAATTCCATTACATCTCGCGCGATGCACGCCACAACAGAAACTTTTCAACAGAGAAAAGAATGTTTTTTGTTGGTCACAGGTTTGCGACCTGTTCCAGAAGCGCTAGTTTTTTTTTTTATCATCGTTAATTAAACGATACTAAATTTATCGTCTCTGAAGTGTTCCGCAATTACGCTAAGGAATCATCGAACCCGTTTCTCAACGTTCTTTACATTTCTGGATGTAATTCAGATTATTCCACAATGTAAAATTGAAATGTATCGTAGATCTATGGTGAAACTGAGAGAAAAGATGTTATTTAAAAAAAAAAAAAAACTGAGATATATGTTTGTAATAAAATATCGTAAATTAATTAAATTGTTAATTAAATTCAGATTTATATATATTTTGGGCACTGTTTGTAATTAATGGACAACAGATGTTTATTAATTAAAGGAGCAGAATCCAAAATAGAGATTTGTTTCATCCTTCATATGTTTTGTAACGATTGTACTTCTTTATTTTTAGATATATTTTTAACATTTTTTTGTATAATATATATTTTTTTACACATTCTCAAATTTCTCAATTTCCCATAAATGCACAAAAATCCGACGAAGATTAACTGTTCCATATTATTTATATACTATGTATCATATACTACGTGTAATAATTTTTTTGACAATACAACGTGGGAAACAAAATGAACGCATTATTCTCATACCAAAAAGTAGAATAGAAGACTTTGAAAAAAAAAGCAAATTTGACAATGAAATGTCAAGTGTGATCAACAAATACATTCTAATTTACATTGTTCCCTCTAATACAGGATGTCCGTTTTGAAACATTAAAATGTATTACTTATTACAATTTTGCAGAAAATAGATCTCATTCGATATTATAAAAAGATAGTACGCCAGAGTTACGGGTTTCATTAAACCGCTCGTTTGAAATCGTTATATGACCTTAACGAGGATTAAAAGTAAAATGGAGGGAGAATCAGCGAAATTTGCACACTGAGGACGATTAAGATAACATTACACATTGAATACAATGAGATATGCGCAATTACCATCGTGAAGAATTGCGTCTGTTTCTTTCTTACATACTTTTATTAGCTGCCATTATCTCAAACCTATAGTTACTAAAATTAAACTTTTATCCTAATTATCGCGCGTCTTGCCGTTGTATTCAGTTGACGCTCATTGATAATTTCATTGAAAAGAATGCAACAATCGAAATTAAAAATTAAGTTTCTCTTCCTTTGTTTCTGAAAGATTTATTTTTTGTTGAACAGTTCATTTAAAAATAAAAAATTTCATATTAAGAAACAAGCTAACAATGAAATATCTCGAAGAAATGTTCCCACATTTCCTGAAGCAATCTCACACTGCAAACAAATATAATTTATTAATTTATTATCCAACAAAATTTCAGAACAGAATTGAACTAATAACCTCTACACTATCTATTCGTGGTAAAAAGATTGCCATTTATATTCGTAAAGCGCGTAAGATTATTAAAAGAAAAAAAAAAAAAAGAAACGAAACAGACAATCTGTGAAGACAAATAGAAAGAAGGAGCTATTCTTTGTTGAAAAAAAAATCGCGTGTGAATAAAAGTGTTACCTGACGTAATTGCGGGACAAGCGTGTACCCACGCGGTTTGGAATTAATTAAATAATCAACTAAACATAAAGAGGCCAGCAACCTACCTTACGTACTAACGAATGTTATTCTTAACTTTATAGTAAATTTAATATAATATCGTTAACTAAGAGAATAGAAATGTTTAGTTTCGCGGTTTTCTAATGTTTCTAGCTTCTTAAACTAAATTTTATACTCCAAAATTGAATACGAATAATAGACGTTTTATTATACTTCAAAATTGATAGCAAGCGATGCAGTAAATTACGGACAAAGAGAAAGTAATAAAAATATCGTATAGAAATCAAATGAAGAAATAAAGAGAGTAAACGAAACGTTAAAGTTAAGACTGAAGCTAACGGTAAATTATTTTTCTTCTAGAAATTTTCTTTCCTCTCTTTCTGTAGGATTTCACGATCGTGGAACTGAAAAATCCTATTTAACTCTGTAATTTACCGGCTGATCAGAACAGTTCATCGAGTTCATAACGTTGCTGGTCGGCTGTTAAAACATTAACGAGTTACATTGTCGATTAATGACTGATAAAGCCATTCTTCTTCGCGATTTCACGTAACCAGGCTTCACCGTTTCATGTCGACGAACTGTACAACGGGCGTTCCGTTAGCCAGTCGAGTTTACTGTTAAACGTTTCGACGAAAGTGCAAATACTGTCTTAGGAATCTGAGTTCTAGATGGAGACTGTGTCTGGCGTGGGCGTTGAAGAACCGTTCTCTGCGTGTATCTACAGATTCAGTGAGATTGTTATTTCAACTTCAATGGGTGTGAGAACGACATGTTGTTATAATGTATTCGTATATCGATGGTGTTAATTTATTTCTTGTTAACACACGAACAATGAGTACAGCGAGCGTTGAAAGATTTCTGTGGCAAAAACGTGTGAATGTTGAAATTTAGCTTGAAATTTAGATTCACGGTGAAAATTGATAGCGGCGCCGAAAATAATATTAATTATATGTATCAAGAAACGATCGGGGAAACATAAATAACATTTCTTTTCTAATTAGAAATAATTAAACCAGACACGAGTGCGTATAAAATTTTATTTATACGTCCGTGCAATTATTTCCAATGTTCCAAGTTTAAACGAACGTTACAAGAGATAATAGAGCGATATATTAAGCTCTGAAACTCACAAAAACAATAGAATTCAAGTAAAGAAGTATTTATTCATAATCTGTCTAATTTATCTATTTCATCCTCCTGTTTTCTCTAACCACGCGTAATCAAATATCACAGATATTGAAGAAGAAAGACATACCACAGCCTTCCATTCGTAAGCTACAATTTTCTATAATATGAACACTTCTCTAGCATATATTTTCCACGTGTATAAATCATGCAAAACCACCATAACCTTTCTTCTCACTTTCTCTCAATTATTTCCTTTAAAAAAAAAACAAAAAAAAAACCACTTTATTCCTAAATCTACTCTCTAGACTTACGTCGTCATGTTCTTCGACATTACGTTGTTTCCTCAATTTCTATACCGTTCTTCTGAAAATAATCCGGTCGACACGCTGGACATTATGTAATAAATTGGAGGCTGGCCATCGGACATGCTCACCGTTGATTATCCCGGCGCATTTGCCCACGACCGTTCGCACGGTCGATGATAAACGTGCCTCACCGGAAGAATGGCCGCCACGTCGGGCCAGCGAAGAAACGAAGGCGATCGTTAGGTAAATTTACGAGGTCACGGGGCACGTCAGCGAATTTTCGCGGCCAAGCTGTAGACAATGAGGACGATCGTGAGAGGTGGACCAACGTTAGTCACTAGTCCTCCAACCACCTTTAACCTCGAACCGTAAAATCCCGTGGTGAGAGGTTGCTAACATCGGCGATATTCTGGCCTACGACTTCATAAATCATGGAACCGCTAGCCTCGCTCGCTACCGGCCAACTTTGCCGCTACTGGAACTTTGGCCCGGCCTTTACATTGTAACGTCGGCCATTGCTGTTCCGTGTTCCGAGTTTCCTTCGCTGTGTATTTTTAACGGAATACTGCGAAATTCGGCTAATTTTGATTCGGTTCTTTTGATATGAATGTGAAAATTTCCAGAAAGCCGATCGAGTGAAAGAAGGGTAATTGAAAGGCCGAGCCTTGTGTTTGAAACATTCTCAGTAAGAGCTGATCGATCGGTTTCCTTTGGCATTATTAATAAATGCGAGAGAGTTTGGAATCTAATAAATTATTATTGCTTTGATTGATGATATTACTCTTGCAGAATGTTACTCTTGATTTGCTGCGTGTAACACCAGTGGAACTTTCACTCAGAATCAGAAATGTGTAGAGAATATATCGGAGTACATATAAAATCTTATTGCAGTATAATTGATATTTTCCATATATAAAGCTGACACTCTATTTTCAGTCCCGTGAATAAATCGTTTGATAATCAAAGCTTATTTATTCTCAAACAATTCACACTGTAAATTAGATTATAAAACCACTTCGTGATTTTAATCCCCAGTTACAATGTGTTGCTTTTACTTTGCTTAAGCGGAGCAATTAATCAATAAAATCGAGTTGGTAACAAAAGTTATCACGATATGTGATCCTAGCAATCTTCCATCCTAGCATTTTTCAAATCATTATACGAACTTCTCAGAAATCTAATTGACTAATTTCTCATCTTCGATACGTAGATAACGATCCGAATTATACACTTCGGTGAATTCATTTATTACAAGAAAATGGCATAAATAGTGAATGAATTAAAGAAAAAATAGTGTTTGCAATTTTTTTTTCAATTTATGGAGTTGGACATACACCTCGATAAATTTCAATATTTAAAAAGATACATACATTGACATTGACATTGACAATACAATAGATGATTCTTAGTTACAAAAAAATATCTGGTATAAAAATTATTTACTTTCATATAGTACATGCAGAAAAAAATATTAATTTTCTTCCGTCCATCGGTAGATCGCAAGAAATTTACACGTTTCGCAGAATTACAAGCTCCACCCTGCACTACCAATATTTCAAATCAGTCTCGCGTTTAATCCCATCTCAGCCTCTCCTAAGATATCGTTTAAACACGCGTTCCATTCGGCCCTCGATCAAGATCAAATTGTCACCACTCCATTAATCGCGAATCCAGATTAACGCTTCACCCTTTTACTTAGTCGTGGATTAAAAAAAAAAAAAATTCTGGTCCCGTTGTTACGCGCAGAACAGGTTCGTCCACCGTGTCAAAAGCGAAAAAAAGGAAAAAAGAACGCACGATCGGTTCGAACTATCGGCTGTGCGTTTGATCTAACGTTCTAACGAATTTATTAAGCCTCGGCTCTGTCGCAATCGTCAGTCGGAATTTTACGAAGTATTAACCGCGAACGACGCGTACAAATGGCCGGTATTATTAACTCGTTCGTAGCTCGGCGATCGCGGCGAAAAATATTCTATTGCTTTATCGTTATGGTTAATTTATGGCGCGCCGGCGAGTGGTTGAGAACGAACGAAAGCCGCGCCCTCGCCGCCACGGCTGCACCTTTCATGGAGTTTCATCGAGTCACGCGAGTCCTCCGACTTGGTAATTAATCGGTTTTCTAGGCCGCGATCATAATTTCAGCCCTGAACGATCAGAAATGTATCGTTTAACGGTAAATCTCCGAGAGACGTTTATATGAAGATTTTTTCTGCCGCGTCTCGAACGCGCTGCCGAGAGGGTTATTTTAATAGACAGATTCGTGAGAAAATATGTCGAAGGTATTGAAATCAGTATGACATGATATTTTATATCTTTTATAGCTTTTATATCGTTTCATACGGTTGAATATTTTATTTATAACTCTTGTATAATAGTCTCATTGATTTTCAAATACTGCGATATTTGTGCAATTAAAGTATCTTCTTTTTATAAGTTTTACGCGTTGAACACCTTTTGCTCTTTTCCTTGTATGCATTTTGCAAGAAGTTAGGAAATCCTTGTACGCTTTGTAATTTTATTCATTCATTCTGTTAAATCAAATTTGAAGTCTAAAATACAGAACGTGTCCTAAACACATGCAACACTTTTCTTCGATTTGACATTTTAAAGACAAACTAACATTTGATGTATTTTTCAGCATAAAAAAACTTTCTACTTTTGCAAAATCTATTAATTAAATGAAATACCAAATTGATAAAATCATTCTTATTCGAGTTTTATTTCAATCATATTTCATTTTAATTTCGAGTTTTATTTAATCATTTTTATTCTAATAGTATCCCACGTATATTTCATTCATTTTAAAGTTAACATGTTCTATAATGTAAAATAACATACGAATGTTATGTAAACATAGACTCGTAAATGTTTTTAAAAAATGTTATAACAGAAAATTATAAATTTATTCACTGAACTAATATCTATTGGTATTAATACTAACTACATGCGCAATAGTACAAGTACGTAGTTACATCGTGCAATAAGCACATAGTTACAATGATCGTTAATAATAAACACAACCTCTCTAACACAATTAAATATGCTGGCATTTCCATGCAAAATCAAATAAGAAATCAATCATTTATAATTTTAATGTTTTTATTACAACTT
>NIPQ01044544.1:0-10662 GCA_002806875.1 Lepidotrigona ventralis hoosana | reverse complement strand
TAACTATGCAATTTGCTATTATTAATATTTTTATTTAACAACAATTATTTAATACTATTAACAAAATTAATACATTTTTAAACTTTAGTCTATACGCTCTACAATATTCAATGTTCTATCTTTATGCTCTGATTCTCTGATTCTAATTTTAATTGTAATTGTAATTGTTCTTCTTCTATTTTTCAACTCTTATATATATGCTCGCGAACTTGTTTAATCTCATTGACAACCACTTAACATGTCTCCATAGCAACACCGATGATCTTCACATATTTTCTCGCTTTAGAGCCCGGAAAAACCGGCGCCAAAAATTCATCAAAAATGGACTTTTCGATATTGCCGGGAAACAGATGTCGCTGGCGTAGCTGTCGCTACACATTAGTCTCTTTATCTATTGAACATTCCGTTATACTACTCGAATTTTGCCGAACGAAATTTCTTCTAATATATTTATTTTTTGAATGTTGTTATTAATTTTTAATTATTTTGTTCTTTTTCCTTCTTTTTTTTTTCATTGTGTATTGTACGTGCACATACTGACTTGCTCATAAAGGTGACCTGTGCGCGATTGGTGATTGCCCGTATTCGAATTTTGTTGAATTAATGTCGAACGAAAATTCTTCTATTTTTTCAATGTTTATTAATTTTTTTTTAATTTTTTTTTTTTAATACAATTGTGTAGTATGCACATACCGACCTGCTAAATACAGTCAGTGAGCGATTGGCGTTCGTTTCAGAGAGCGCGCTCGCTCCAGAGGGCGCCTTGCGAAGTGAAAGTTTCTCGATAGTGAAATTGTATTTTGACCTTTTAAGTTTGAGTTAGAAAACAACACGTTATCGCTTCTCGGCCTATGGCTAAGATCAAATGTGTAGTACCTGTTCTTATCAGCGTAACTTCTGATACACCCCCGACATGGGGGTGAAAAGTAGTTTTCCTGATTTTTGGAAATCGGTGTAGCGCTGGAGCTTGCTCCTCGCTCACCACGGGTCAGCCCGGCATTGCAGTGCCGCTGGGATCTGTGGCCCAACGTGGGATTCCCAAAAATAAGTGCTTGTGAGTCTGCTGTCGCGGCTTTATACGGTTCTGAGCGTGAGTGGATGGAAGTTCCCCAAACCTGTGGGGGGAATCGCGAGCGCCAGCGACATCCGTTTTTCGGCAATATTGAAGAGTCCATTTTGGATGAATTTTTGGCGTCGGTTTTGCCGGGCTCTAAAGCGAGAAAATATGTGAAGATCATCGGTGTTGCTATGGAGACATGTTAAGTGGTTGTCAATGAGATTAAACAAGTTCGCGAGCATATATATGAGTTTCAGGGTAGAAGAAAAACATAAGAAAAAAAGAGAATAGATAGAACAGCGAATATTGTATGTTGAAATGTGAATATTGTGAGTACGATTAATTTTGATGAAAATAAATTGACAATTCAATAATTTTAAACAAAAAGGAATATAGCAAATATATAACATTTTGTCTTTCAATTATGAAGGACATATTTTATATAAATCTGCTGTCAATAAGTTTATTTTTAGACACATGAACACAAATGAACATATTTATATAAGGAAAAACCTAGAAGTATTATGTATAGAATTATAAAGAATATACAGATTATATAATATTTCTGTATATTTAGAATTATTATATATATATCTATATCATATATAATTATATACAGTATATAAGTTATGTATAGAATTATATAAACTATATTGTATACAATATATATCGAACAATTTTGCAACTCTCTACTCTCTGTCATTTAATTGCATAATACAGTTGAATTTATACGATAGTAGTATTTCAAATTTGCGCGCGTTTTGTATTCAAATGTATCGTACCGTTTCAACCAATCAGAAAATAGCATTGTTTCAACCAATCAGAAAATAGCATCATTTCAGCCAATCATGAAACAGCGATGACATACGTTTACCGCGGAATGTCATTCTTCTGTTACGAAGCATAACATCAACTTCTCAGCCAATTTCAGGTACATAATTTTAATTCTATAGTACTTCTACTGCTCTTTTATTATCATTTATTGTATATTATTATTATTTATTGCATATAAGCCTTTAGTCAATACATATTTATTTAATAAATTATTAGACAGAAAAATTGAATAACTTTTCGAAATCTACTTTCCATGTAATTTTCTACGCATTTGTTGACTCTTTATCTTCATGTGCTACGTAATTCTTAACAATTCCAATACTAAATTCAGCAATAAATTATTAAGAATGACATGTTTAATAGTTAAAATAATAATTTTACTACATAATATAATAAAATTTCTCATGTCTCAGTTTGAAGTATTGACAATTTTTTTCATCAAATGTGTGAATATTTTCATTCTTTTTCAAGAATTTCTCATGAATTTTGTGTATTTGATTTACAGTGTTTTATTTTTTATTTTTTATTTTTTTATTTTCTCTGTTAATATGTTTCCTGCGAAACGCGCGATTACAGCGCCCCTAACGGTGAAATACGCAATATACCTCTTACGATTCTTGAACGTAATCGATATTTCTCGATCGATTTTTAAACGGGAAGAATGGCGGAAAGGAGCACGCGTCATCTGCAAAGAAGGAAGCGTTATCCAGAAAAATCACCCAGAAAAAGGTATCGTCCAAAAGTTCTCAAGTAAAAATATAAATCAATAGTTGTTAGATTTGTGTATGTATTGTGTATTTTTGAAATAAAACGTGCATTTTTGACTTCGGCTCAAGGTAAAATTTAACCAAAAAATTATTACATATAATGTTCAACATTAGAGAAATAATAGCATATAAACATTTAAATGGAACCTACTATGTTAAAAGTTATTTATAATTTTTAATACGCTTTTTAAATAGAATTTTTAATACACTTTTTGATACGCTTTTTGAATAGAATTTGAAATTGATAGAATTTGAATTTATCGTTTCATTTTTACATATTTGCTTCCATGTGATACATTTGTTCTGACTTTTGATTTCTTTTTGCGCAGATTATTTCTTGATTACAAAGCCAGCATCGAATGCATGGTCTCCATGATTATTTATGGACAATTTGATGAACTTCAACCTCTCAAATTTGACAACATTTTATTCATTTTGGGTAACATTTGGTATACAATTTATACACATTTGTGATACAATTTATATATTTTTCCGAACACTGATGCGCAATTCAAATGTTTCAATGATTTCACACGCACATTTTTTTTTTTTAAATATATTTAGCTATTTTGATTTGTGCAAGCATTTTCGAATCCTTAGAACACACGTAATATATTACTATATACACAATATGTTATACATTATTAATGTCCATACCATATATTTTAATAACCAACATTCAGAATAGCATTTCTGCAAATATATTCAGAATACAATTTGTCTTTCGTTTGTAGTATTGAGAAATACTTTACAATATAAAATATCTAATATCGTTAATACATATTAAAGATTCTTTATAATTATTTTCTAGAAAAGTGACAGTATATTTTCTAAATGGACGCTCCACTAATCAGCTTTATTTTCAGAAAACTTTTGTGACCGCGCGCAATGCGGTTGGTAGAGTCAGTGTTTGTTGCGAAATTTTTTAATATTTTTCTGAGCAAAATGGCTCTTATTAAATTAAATATGTTTTTGTTTAAACTATAATTCGCGAAATTAGAGACAGTGAGTCCGCCGATTGATACATAAACGCGCGCGTTGGTAGTCTTTTATTTTTCTTTTTTTCTATTTTTTCGTCTTCGATATTCATTTTCGGTATTCGAGTCAGTGCTCAAGAGGATAAGGCCTCTCCTGGAGATCCAGATCGTAAGTAGTTTTACATATTGTACTTGAATTTATTCAATTCTTCAAATTTAAAAGCAATATATAATATATATTTAACTTGTTTTGTTACAGACATTTCACTAATTTTTGTGTGTATTTTTTGGGGAAAATCCAACAATGGTTCCAAAGCCAAGATTGTAAGAATCTTTCATTATCTTCAACACCTGTTTTGCTTTTAAATACAAATATCGATGTTTTATGTTTTGTTACAGATCTTTTACAGTCTTCAATTCCCCTTATCTTCCAGGAATCTTATGATGCTTCAAAAACTAAGAATGTAAGTACTTCATTGTATTCTTAATAATTCCATTGAAGTCAAATGTAAAATTATAACTATAAAACAAAAACACTTTAAATTATTGGAATCACAATTTTCATTATTGTTCATAAAATTCAAATTTTTACAAATAACACTGTGTTTTATGCCTTTTAGAAATTTTTCACGGCGTTCACTTCTACCATGGGATTCTCAGTGCTAACTACATTATCTTCAGGACGACTTTCCTTGGTTCAGTGTAGATGACATCGTTCCGGTGAGTCGCATGCATTTATGTTCCTCCGGTCACTCAATCATGTCGTAGGACGAAAGGTCCGAATCGGCACGGGTGACTGGTTGTATACGTAGAATTTTTGAAGAGCATAGTGACCACGGGTATTTTCTATACCCGTGTAATAACATTTTTTCAGATTTTTTATCTATTAGATCAGGATAGACCTTCTTGCACATCGCGATGTTAACAATTAGAATATATACATTATTATAAGTAATTTATAGTACTTACTTATAATAATTAAAGATATATATATTAAAAATATTATATAAAATAAAAATTATTTTATATAATAAAATTCAATATAGATGCTTGCAAAAGTAAAACATCCATATGAATAGAAAAATTATGAATATTTATAAATAATTAAATTATTAAAACGATTTCGTTTGAGCATTTCATAGTAGAGGAAACGAATATCCTCCGACTTTGTTGCTATGAAAGATGCAGTTACTTATACTGGTAATTTATTTTGCTATAATAACTAATTATTTTAAATTTTATCTTCTCTTTTATAATAGTATTAAATGATTTAATTAATTGTTTTATAATTGTGAACTTCAGTAGAATTTGAACTATAATAGATTAGTATTCTTTCCGTGGAAAAATGTATGAAATTTTATGTGCAAGAAGGTATTTCGCGACAGGCTGACTTTTGAGTCAAAGCAACAAGTTTGAACATTTGCTTTCACATTTTTGAAAATGTGCTTTGACGAACAAGTCACCTGAGATTATTCTCATCAACATTTAATTTACTGTATAATTGTTTCATTCGCAACTGTATGTAATGTCTACAGAGCTTTTTAACAAATTGTTCATTGTTTTTATTCTCTTGAAATTTGAATAATTTCTGAAAGAGTAGAGTCATTATAGTTTAAAGTAAAATAACACAATAGTCCGTTAGATACAAATTATATAAACTAATCATTCTTTTAGCTCAGGATTTTCAGATTTAATCCCTTCCGTGTTCATTGTCAGGATCTCACTCACGTGCCCAGGTGCTACTTGAGTGGGTGAAAGACATTGGGCACGATGACCATAGTTTGTAATTTTATAAAAAATTTCTCAGCGACTGACAGTGAGTTAGCGTATCGTGCACGACGTATTTTCCGCATGTGTGTGTGTGTGTGGTTAGGATGTGGAATTGCGTCGTTTTTTATTTTATTGTTCCATTTATTACAAGTTGAAATATTTAAAATATTTATACACTGAGTTGAAGTATGAATTTATCATATATCAATAATACACATTGAACATACTATGAGTATTAATTATACACAATCAGTAATAATAATGATTCCAAGTTAACTTGCACATGTACCTTCTACAGAAATTATATGTATTTTTCCTCAGTTATTAGTATCTCAGATATAGCTGTAAATATAAACAGGTTTTAATCACGTTTTACGCAATGTTCGCTAGCCACTGTCAGTCGATTTCAGGAAAATGGTACGTAAATTAGAGTGTGAAAGTTGTGTGTTAAACTCGGGTGTCGGAGGCGTCCCGGGAGGTCCTCTCTAGTTTAGGTCTTAGCGCCCGAGTGGTGTGTGTGAGAACCGTGGAGCGAGTGTGTTAGTGTGCCTGTTTTGCCATTTTTTTTAAATATAGGGCTAGGACTATAGGGTTAGGATAGGTAGCTTACTTTCTGGTGTGCCTGCGTTTAATTATAAGTAGGTAGGGCCGGGCAGGTTGGCACAGTCTCTGCTCGCGCATCCCCCTTTCGCGTGTCCAACCTGTTTCAGGAAATCTAATTTGAAAAATCGACAGTGAAATTGGTACAAGTGGAGCATGCCACTTGTTTCCGGTTTTACTCTTCGATCTTTCGAATTTAGTATCGCGGTCGCGGTCGCGGATAGGTCGCGAGTAGGTTCCGAAACGAACGTTCATGTAGGTATTGCTCGAGCACGCACGTGCGAACGGACAACGATCACTATGATCGATGGCCGTCCATGTGTATTGGGGTCAGCTTCCGCGGTTTATCTTTTCATTTCACCTTTATAAGTTATTTTTTAGTTTGCGATTAGAAAGACTCGAGCTAGACGTAAGTTTCAGCGGGCATTGCGCTCGAAGAGCCGAAGAGGCCCGGCAAACTGCCACGAAGAGGGTCACAACAAATGGCGTCTCATCCTCTGGATCATTCAAATGATTCCAGAGCATGGGACGTCATTCTCTGTCACTATGCTCTTTTAGTATTTGTAGTTGTTTTTTTTTTTTTTTTTTACTTCTTCATCATCGTTCGTCGTCGCGCAATTTTGGGCAAATCGCGAGTCTTCTTGTTAGTGTTGCGAGAAATTAATTACGGTTTAAATCAGAGTTGCGAAGAAATGATAAACGTGTTTGCTTTTCAGAATTGTGAATTTTTATAGTTAGTCTGAATGATATGCACAGTAAAATTTATCTTGCTTTTTCCTGTCTCAAATTAGAATAAAGAGTCATTGTTTTTAATTAATTTTAGTGTATTATAAGTTTGAAGTAGCTTCTTGTTCATACAGTAACTTTTGTATTGATGATAATAATTTTGATTGAATTTGGTTTTAGATTTAGTGCTGCGACGTTGTTTCATCGCGTTTTCCAAATAATTTTCCTCTTATGTTAGTGTTGCGATAATAAATGATCGCGTTTGTTGAAGTAGCGTTGCGTTTACAAAATGCCCAAATTCTTCCACTGAATTCGTGGAAGGTTTTTCCTGGTCCTGGATCACCTCGTGCAGCTACAATAGCTGTACAGAGGTGATCATTCATCAGCAACCGCCAGCATAGTTGTACTGGACGCGTCGCAATTAGTGTCGCGTATTTTTTAACATGAGGCATTGATTAATAACGTTGCGTATTTATTCTCGGAAGTTTTAAATATAACAAAGCACTCTTCGCTTTTGATTTTGAAAATTTCCTATTACACAGTTAGTGCTAGTGAATTAGTGTTGCGAAACACGGTTTGTTGCTCGGGTTTGTAACGTAGATAATTGTACAGTAGCCCTTCTGGTTATTGTATTGCTGAGTAAGACGTGTTTGTTTTTTAACAGCCCTTCTGGCTACTGTATCGCAGTTTCCTTTTCAGTAGTCTAGCCCTTTTGGCTATTCATTTGTTTTTTTTTTTTTCTTCAAATGTTGGGACTGGAATTTTTGTGTTTTAATGGTCTGGAATTTTTGTGGAATTTTCTTAAACTACTAATCCAACAAATAAGTTTGTTACAGATTTATCGACTTGCCCAATGGCAAATTAAATATATATTATTAAATTTATTTCACAAATATTTTTGACATCAACAAAATTAGTATGCACTAAATATATTGTGCCCCGTTGGGGAGTCCAATATTTTACTTATCAACTAATTGTCCCTACAGTTCAATTTAAAGATTTAAACTGAACTGTAGGTTGCGTAGTTCTTAGCTTGATATCGTTTTACAAACACTAACATTTATCTTACATCGTTTTACAATTTAGCTGTAATGTTTGTAAAACGATATCAATTACCAGGTCTCACCACGAGGAGGTGACTACGCACGAGACCCGCCCCGGGGCTTACAATACATCATACAATACATACAATGCGTACGATCATACAATACATACAATGCATACGATCATACAATACATACAATGCATACAATCATACAACGCATACAACAATTCGCAGCCCTACAACCGCATTCTGTACAAAGACAAGTTTACTGAACTTGGGACGAAATTAGGAATTCCTCATCTCCTCTCTTCCTTCGTTCGTTGTTGCTATTGCTACTTTGTTCATTCGACACTGGAGTCGAATTTCCAAGTTTCGCAGTCAGTGTGCCAAATCGAGGTTCGAGCATTTAGAAACGAGTAATCTAACGCTACCCCCAACGACACAGTGGGGCTCCGCGGAACCGCTGAGTCGAATTACAAAGGACGCTAGACTACGAGAATCTCACCTCGTCCTTTCAGACGAGGCTGCAGTCCCCCGATTCGCCACACTGGCTACAAAACTTGGAGACCCGGCTCTAGTGCAACGAACAAAGTAACAATAGTACCAACGAACGAAAGAAGAGAGGAGATGAGGGATTCCTAATTTCGTCTCAAGTTCAATACACGTGGCTTTGTACAGAATGCGTTCACAATGAATTTACAAAGACTAACTAAAACTAAAACTAAAACGCACGCAACTTAAAGCTAAGGCGCACGCAACTTAAAGCTAAGGCGCACGCAACTTAAAGTTAAGACGCACGCATCCCACGATGTCCTCGGTGCTCTGCTGGGCCGATGTGCACACGACGGAAGTTCACTTGGTAATGAGTGTTCGTACTACTCAAGGTTATATAATATTTCGATCGTCAGGCACAGTTGACAAATTTTTTTTCAAATTTCTAAGTTTTTATCTTTGTGTATACGTCGAGAGTTTAATTGATAATGATCTCTGAGCCGCTCGAGGTTAGTCTAAATGTTGACAACTTTTTTTTCAAACATCTTTTTCAAAACACGGCGAAAATTTAATTGATAATGAATCTCCGTATCTCTCAAGGTTAATTTAATGTTTCGGTCGTCAGTGATCCGGAACAGTTGATAATTTTTTTTTAGTATTTCGTAAAACAGTTTTTCTATTATACTAATCAATAATTCAATAGGTTTTACATTTCTATCGCAAAGTTACTGCTAGTGAAGTCATGGTTGTTTGAAAACGTAATCGATAACATCATCTTCAAAATACATACGTAACAAATGTAAATTATTGGTGTAATTAATTAAAATTAATTATTTTCTTTATTATGTTTAGTTCCTCTATTTCGGTTCAGCGCAGTGCTAGTGTTTGTCACCCCGTAAACAAAAACAGTTTTCATTTGTGAAAAAAATTAATTTAGAGAATTAAATTGCTAAATTTTGTAATTTTGTTCTGTTAATTGGATCCCCAGCTTTCTTTTTATACCCTATTTGAAGCGTAAAGTGCGCAAATAAAAATTTTTGAAAATAAGTAGTACATCTAATTTACTGGCGCCATCATGTTGAACACTGTAGGTTCGATGATCGATAAATAATAAAGTCACGGTACTACAAAGGAAAATTTTATAATTTATTTTAACGTTTACATGATATAGAATTTAATGGATGAATTTACGACTGACGACTGACCACTGTTTATTAATTTCTTATTTACTATTATATATATTCTCGGCAATTTGTTTGTATCATGGTAACCAATAATTTATTGTATTTCCATGATAACTTTTTATAAGACTAAATAGATGTCGTTACAAATTTGTAGGTACGATGGTCGGTAAACTAGCGATTCACCGTACTACAAAATTAACTATGTGATTTGTTATTATTAATATTTTATTTAACAACAATTATTTAATACTATTAATAATAAAATTTATACACTTTTAACTTTTGAATCTACAATGCAATATTCACTGTTTTATTCTTTATGTTCTGATTCTCTGATACTAGTTTTAATTATAACTCTTATGTAATGTAATGTTATTCTAATCCTATTCTGATTCTAATTCTATTCTGATTCTAATTCTAATTCTTCTGTTCAACAACTCTTATATATATGTTCACGAACTTGTTTCATCTCTTTGAAAACTACCTAACAAGTCTCTATAACAACATCGCTTTTCATTAATTTTCTCGTTTAAAAGCGCGACAAAGTTGGCGCCAAAAGTTCATCCAAAATGAACTCTACGATATTGTCGGGAAACAGATGTCGCTGGTGTAGCTGTCGCTACAAATTTCGCGCGCGTGCCGTCCTCCCTTGTCAAGTACGAGAGGCGATCGGGAGTGACTCGAATTTGTAGCGACATCTATTCAATCTTATAAAAAGTTCAGTCTTATAAAAAGTTACCGTGTGTGGCGTATTGCAGGGCTGAGCGAGTGTGCTTCTTAATGTACCATCCCTCGGGGGTATTGTGCCCATGGGAAAATATTTGATGGGAAATTGATTGTCGAAATAAAGGTCAAATTTATCTGTTCTTATCAGCTTAATATCTGATACACTCCCCATCGGAGAGTCAAAATATTAACCTGATTTTTGAGAATAGTTGGTGGAACTCGCTCCTCCTTTTATTGATTGTCGAAATAAAGGTCAAATTTATCTGTTCTTATCAGCTTAATATCTGATACACTCCCCATCGGAGAGTCAAAATATTAACCTGATTTTTGAGAATAGTTGGTGGAACTCGCTCCTCCTTTGCCACGGATTAACCTAGCCTTGCAGTACTGCTGGGAATTGGTCCAAGTAAATCTTTCAAAAAACATAATTTTAGAATTGTAGAAGTTCTTTAACAACACCATAAAATGTAGTTTTGTTTCAATC
>NIPQ01044505.1:0-10557 GCA_002806875.1 Lepidotrigona ventralis hoosana | reverse complement strand
CAGGCTTGAAATCTTTTCCCTCGTTTGTATAAAAGCAAGCTCCAACGTGAGATTTTTGTCTGTTCAATTCCTTCCATTCAGTTGAACATGAAAGTTGGCAGAAGGATAATTGCCTTTAATAACGCCGTGTTAATAGACACGCGTGCAAAAGGGCTGGCGTAACGATCGATCCACCTCGACGAAGAGAGTCGTGCATTGGTGAAAGTGCCTCTTGTTAATTTCGGAATAGCATGATGTCGCGGTATAAACCCAAGTCAAATCGTTTCTCGCTCGCGACTCGTATCAGTGGATGCTTCTTTCGCTGCCTCTTTTAATTGAAAACGAAGCGGTCGAACGAAGTGGCAGCTGGTTTCATAACCATAACTCGGCTTGCTGCCGTTAATTAAATATTCAGTTCGCTCATGATCCTGATCCGTCATAGTGTAACCACGGAATGAAAATAATCGATAAGCGCGTGTGTACAGTACGCTTACATGTACACTGAGCTTGTGTTTCACCAGTGTTCAGCCACTGATCACGATCGGAGAGTTAATCAAACAACGTTGCTTCGATTAACAACGATGTTACTTAATAAGCGTCTATCGTGCGTAAATCATCATCCCCTCGAACCAGCACGCGCCACGATAAATATTTATTAAGGATTCGATAAATCAATTCGCGGATCGAGTTTCGCTTGCGAAAACGTATCCTTCAAGTATAGTCTTTTTAAATTGTTCTACAGTCAATACTACTGACTAAAAGTTTGCTCGTCAAATACATATATGAGATACATTATGAGAATATAAGTTCCGTGTGTGAAATACATCAATATCTACACGCTTCTATAATGATTCCCTTGGATAGAGTATTTTCATCATTGTTNTTCCCTTGGATAGAGTATTTTCATCATTGTTTGGAGGAAATTAACAATTTTCAATGTCGTTGCATTCTGTTACTTATGTAAGTCCAAGATAAAAGCAAACTACCCAAATTTATAAATCAATGTTGCAATATTTTAGACTTTCTCCACTACGTGTACTGCAAACTGGTTGCAACAACGCGTTCCGCTCTCAATTTGCAATTTGGAATAATAAATAATGACTATACGCGCGCTTTCGCGTTCCACACAACGTGATGATGGTATTCTGAATATGCTACGTTATAAAGTATGATTCTTAGAGAACATTGAAAGGTAAAAAGATATGATCGTTTTCTGTCTCATCGATATTCTACGTTCCTTCTGGGTCGGCCCCAATCATGTTCGGTAACAATTTAACGGCAGGTGCTCCAAATTGAAAACTTCTGATTGCACCTTCGCCTACTCCGCCCCTGAAATGCATAGCATCGTCCATTAGGCCACCTACGCACGAAAGCAACACGTGAACGAACGGTGTACAGCATCGCATATTTAACGTAGTCCTCGTAATTCCTCGCCGACCGATCGATAGATTTTATTAATGAACAAAATAATAGACAGTATTGAGAGTCATTTAATAATCTAGTAAATGTATCTGCTCGAGATCGAATTTTAATTTTAAATACGTAGATTCTGGATCATAAGCTCAGAATTCATTAAATTGCTCGTACTCCCATTTATAAGTATTAGGATATGTTGCTTCCTTGTCTCATCTTGTTCTGGATTATCAGAAAAAAGGATTAATCGACCTGAAGAATTTTGATCTGAAATGATTTGAAATGTATAGTAGTAACGATTAACAGAATTGTATTGAAAAATCATGGAAAAATGGAATTGAATACCTACAATTTCCTAGGTAGGATTAGGTATCACTGGAAAAATTTGAAGAGTAATTGACTACATTAAAAAATTCAGAACAGATAGGATTTAAAACTAGAACTTATAGAATCACTTGGAGGCATTGACAAGATCATAATCATCACGATTGGAAAATTGGCAACGCCAATATGAAGAAAAATGAATAAGAAGGTAATCGAATATACGAATACTTTGTAATAGGAAAACCAGATGATAATTCTCAAAGTTCCCGACGGCCGCGACAGTTAAACAGCACAGCTTGAAACTTCTCTCGCGACGCAGTTTCGCGCTCTTAGTCAATTAGAATTATGCAAATGTGAACACAGCCGACGATAACAAAGCGTAACGGTGGCCACGGCGGTGGTAGCGTTTGTTCCTCTCTCAACGACCAAAGTACCAGGAGGAAAGTTTCATCTTTTCCAATTTCTTGCGTGCGCAAGAGTACGACTGCCGACGAATTGTCGACGCCGCATAGGCAGAGTTGCCGCGTAAAGAAACGACGATTGTATTTCACGCCAGCAGCGTGTGACTACTAATTGACCAGGCCATCGAGACTTATGTTAGACGGTATCGTGAAATTTGCGCGACACATTTAAAAAAGGCTACCTCGCGTTAGCGAGGCTTTTAATGCGGCTCGTGGTACCGCGTGAGATACGAGGCTCGCACCAGGTGGCAGTGGACGGTGGTTAAAAGCGGAGTTGGTGTCGGACTGCTTATGTCTTCCTTCGGTAATCTGCTGGTACCTCCTGCCGGTCGAGAACTCGTCAAGTTATGACGCGGTGCACCTGCCACGGGTAACGATCGTGGCGTCTGTTCGCGTCTAGCTAGCCGACGGTGACCAATACGCCGTCTTCGTCGATAGACAATTTATTTATTAATGAACCACGGGTCAAATGATCCTCGATATATGTCGTTTTGCTCGGGGATGAATTACTTGGATCTGGCGAGGCAACGAGGAAGACGGTTGCATTTGCTCTTACATATTTTTTGAAAGCCAAGTTAGCTCGATGTTAGTATTTTTTTGTCGGAAATATAGAAAGACTCTTTCGCTTAACTGATTTGTTTAACATCCCGATGTAGGAACGCAAGTGAAATTCTTCTTTTACGTGAACCGATGTCGAGAATCGACGCTTTACTAGACAGAGAGTAAAGCACGCGAACGTCTTTTAAAAACTTGCAACGAATGCAATAACACAGTAAAGTTTCGCTTCGGTGAATATGAATTAGCTTTCCGATGGACTCGAGGCTTGAAACCGTGTTCGGTGTGGCGTGAACTGGGAAAATTAGTAAATTAAAACATTCCCCAAGTCGTAATTCAAATGTCGCCCGAACTCGCGCGTCGTTAACGAATATTGATCGAAGCAAGCAAATTACCATCTAGCTTCTCCATCCGGTTGATTTTCCGACTAACGGTAGAAATCGATTATCCAATTATCCATAGGTTATTCGTACTTGCGGAGCGGTACGCGAATTCCTTTATGCAGAGATGGTTTTTCACCGAAGGCTGGTCAGTGACGATGGTAGCGCGAACAATCTTGTCTAAGTCATCGTGCAATTTATCACCACGCCCAGCGAGATCTTAATACGAATCACTTATCGGTTGCCGCGGATACCAACGTACACCGACGGATATACACATCCATGGACTAATAATCCAGCGAAGTAATTAAGGCGAGGCAATGAGCGCCGAGGAAGGAATCTCGTTCTCTTCTCGTCGTCCTGGTTGCTCGATTTCTTTCGACTTGTCGCTCTTCCTCTCGTTCGACTCCCTTTGTACGAAGCTGATCCCCTTCCTCCGTTTCCTCGTTTCAATCTCGTTCTCTCTTCTAATTTCATGGCTCGTCGTAATCCCGAGCAGATGATATCTGCTGAATGCTCGATGCATACGCTCGACACTGGCAGGGGCAAGGTGTGTTTAAGACAAACGGCGATTTAAAAGATGGCCGGTGGTGTAGCGTACGGTAGTTAATAGGTAGCCGTTGCAACCATCATTCCTCCGTCACGACTCGATAACGGTGTGTTCCTAAATCATAGACGCGCGGCGAAAAATCCTCGCCACTGAGATTACAGCGATGTTAATTGAACGTCCGTGCCGGTGTGCCGGCGTTCATAAATCCAAACGATTTGATTCATTTAATCGCGTTCGCCTGTCAGTCGGCCGGGGCCCCCATTCGCTCGATCCATCGGGGGCGCGGCTCGGTTACAGGTTTCCGCGGCGCCGCTACTGTGTGTTTCGCTATGTTTCGCGCGATTCACTTCAACGTACCTACTCGCAGGCACACAGGTGGGATCGAGGGGAAATCTGTCGATTGCAGGAGAGAGGAAATAACAGCCGAGAGGAAAGAGAGGAGGCCGGGCTGGCGGAGAATGGCGCGGAGACTCGTAAATTCGTTCCGGGCGTCGGTCGCGCGAATTTCTCGCAGCGTGTAAAATCACTCGAGAATCACTTCCACGTTGTAAACACGTCGCGTAAACGGGTTCCGTGTACCGGGCTCCTATATACCTATCGTCGCGGACAAAGAGGTTGGGAAACGGTTATTGGCAGGCAGGATATTGGCTTTGACCGCTTGTCGCGCCGCTCCACGAACGTGCTACACCGGGCCGGTGAAACGCTGTCTAGAGCCCGGGTGACCCCGCGGCAAAAAATGTTCGTCAGCGGTACGCGTTCCGCAAGTTTTACCCCGTCCCCGTGACAAAGGAGATAATACCCCATTGAATCGACGTTTTATCATGTCCCCTTTCTCTCCTTCCCGTGAACAGAACCGGGGGAAAAAGTATCGGGCGTATTTATAAATACGTTTCGCTCATTGCCGGCGCGGCGCGGCCGTGTTCCAGCGGGAGACTAATTTTACGTCGGCGCGATATTTATCGGGAACATCGATACACATCGTCCACGTACGCCCACGTACATAAAGTCGAACGCGGCTGTTACGCAACCGGCTGCCCCGTACGACGCAAACAAAAGGTGTATCGCGTAATTATCTTCTATTAGCCGATACACGCACGGAATGGGTTCGGTGCTTTGTACCAAGCCAGTTACGTGGCCTGGCAAACGCGTTACCCATTGTACTTTCTTCTTTATCGAAGCTCTTATTACTACGGTATCATTGTTCTCCTCGCGCTATGCAAAAGTGCCACGAATAGACACGATAATCGCCGGCGAAACAATGAGATCGAGGGAAGCACGGACACGGGTTGAAATGTCTCGATGCTTTATTATTCCCATTTGTTATTCCTTGTTCTACGATAGATCTCGTGCGGTTTTTGGTTGTTTTACGCTAACTGTTACACACGGAAGTCACGGATCGTTGGTTCGTGATGGAACTCCATTTTAGTCAGCAGTCGATTAACACAGTGAATTTGTACGTTCTGCCGACGGGATGGAATATTGAAGTTTTAGAAAATATCATGTTGCAACAAAAGTGTAATGAAAACGCATTTTTCATTGCACAATGTTGGAAATGTCGACGATATTCATCTTATATTTATATTTATAGAAACGCCACTCAACGTCAATGTCATAGAGTGATTTTCAACGATTGTAAATTCCCAACAGAACTTGTTAGTCGACAAAAGTAGCCGATCGTTACAGTGTCAAACGATAAATAAATAAATTTTACGATATACGAGTAAAAGATAATAAAAAGAAAGTCGATGAATTTCTTTGTTAGGTGTATATTGTGATTGATCTTACAAAGTTATTATATTTTTTTTCCCTCCCTCCGTTTCACTCTCTAAACATTCTTTCTTCGGCCGTCGCTGTATCTGGTAGCGTGTAACGCTGCCGATATTAATATTCTCGTGTAAACTCGAGCGTGGTGCGCAGGAGCGAACGATAACGCGGTCGCCGGCGCACATGATCGCATGGTTTTAATAGGTGGCTGCGAGGCGCGCGTGTATAGAGGCACCCATACGGGACCACACACCGGTAGCGTTCAATTTATATTTTGGGCGGAGTTACGTTATTTATCGCTGCCGGCCTTCGTGCCTTCGACTGCCATTCCGCGGTCCGCCTTCGATGTAAATGGGACGAACAGCCCTCTCTTCGCGAGCACGAGCCCTCGTGCCTTAAGACGCATCGATGCGAGTCCATCTCTCCTCCTCGCATACCCCTTCTGCTTTCCTACATCAGCCTTCCACCCGCGCGTTGACCTCTGAACCCTTCTTGACTCGAAGCTCGGAACTCGCAACGCAGCGAGCGATTTCTAGTTGGAATGTCACGGAGAGACAAGAAAATGTTCTCTTTGTAAAAAAAATTGTTTTGCTCTATACGGAAATGAGAACTATCGTCCTTGAAATATGTAGCCACTGACACGTATGTCACGAAAAATCAAATAAAAGAGACAAAGTGCTCTCGCTAATGTTTGTTTCACTGATAAGTCACAAAATTAGTAATACTTATTGTCAGTCATTTATGATACATATTCACTTGTTAGTAAATTTTTAGAAATGGCACTATTTCACGTTATATATATATATATATATATATATATATATAAAGTGATATATATATATATATATATATATATATATATATATTATTTCGTATTGGAGTACTTTTTCTTACATATAAGTCTGTGGCTTTGAGATTTGAATTAAGCACAAGTAACACTAATAAATAAATGAACATCAATTTCGTTCAAATTCCAATACCCACATATGAATGGGTACAAGGGAAAATGATAGGTAATATTCTACGAACTTTTTGCCTACACCTCGTGCTCTTTTTACTCCGTCTGCGTCATCTACATAGGTAATTTTCAATGTTTAGTAGATACGATCGTTTGGCTAATGCGCGTCTTTTGTTTTCCTTCTCTCTCGATCTAACGAACTGCAGCCAATCATGGTCGACTGCCATCATCTTTCCAGTTCTCAACCAGTGCTTAAGTAGATGAGCTCAGGAATGGAATGAGCAGAAAAAGAAAAAGAAGAAATCCGTTTCTAAGATGATTTAATTAAAAAACAGCCTTCCATTTACCTTTTCGTTCGCAATATCGATATAAACGGTCATTGTAACGAAGATCTTTACGACTTCAGATTGCCGCATAAAACCGTGATAAACACCGTGATAAATATTAGTGAGTGTAGGTAATAAGGTACTGAAAATCTGTCATACACTGTTTGGGATAGCTTAATCATAGATAGATCCTCCTCGCGATATACGTTATTTACAATTAAGTAATTTAACAGTGAAGTAATTTGTAGCCCATTATGAGGTATTATGTATTTTCCGGACATATCAATTAATATGACCAGCAAAAGAAAGAAAACAAAATCGACCGACGCCGATCATCGAATGCGATCGGTTATCGATGTGATTCGCGAACGTTATTAATATCTAATCAGGATATTTTCGAAGAAAGTACGTACGTACAGGTTGGAGCATTAAAGAGAAACTCTCGATCGTTTTAGTCATAGTAGCCACTGTGATTTGTGATAATGATCGCGTATTTTATTTAACGGCCGTTTGTCCCCCGGGCCAGTTTGGTCGAGTACTAGTATACCGACGATGATGTACAAAGTGGGCATTAAGCTGCTCGCAGCGCGTTAATTACACCGTAGCCGCGAATCCTCGCACTTTCGTTCGAAGCCTTCCTTTCGTTGATTGCCACACCGCGACGAAAGAGGGAAAAGCCTTTTTTGCAACGACGCTGGCGTGGGTGACTTGCACGAACCGTTGTGCCGGACGGGTGAAAGTGCGTCCTTTATGATCGTTCGTTGCAATGTTCGATTTATCCTCGGTGTGTCGAGCGCTCGCTCGCTCGCTCGCTTCAAAGTGAACGGCCCTCGCGCCGCAAAGAAAAGTTTGGTAAAAGGCGGGAGATGCCCGTCTCGATCGCTGGCTTCCGTGTTAGCGTCGATCCGCGTTTAACTTTCTTCGCCAACGATTTTATTACCTAACACGAGCGAAACAAACGATCCGACACGTGCATACTCTCGGTATATAAATTTTCGCTAAATTCTTCCTGCAATCCTGATTCAGTGACTTGAAGCGGCCAAGCAGTTAAGTATATCTAGGCAATTAAGTAGGCCAGGCAATTTGTTCCATTTCTATTTCACGAACGTGGATATTTGATAACAGATGGCTGGTATAATTTTATTATCTGAAAGGAAGTTAACCGAAGGAAGTCGGTTGTTAATCTTTCATACCTATTAAGCGTATCTATATTACTAATTGTTACACATTATGCGTAACGGGCGAGCATGATGCACGATCAGTTGGAAGAATGAACGATCGAATCAATCTAGAACTTCGCGTAATTACTGGCGTAAAAGAATGGCCTTTCATTATCTATCTCTTTCTACGGAGATTCTATTCTGTTCCAACGGTTATATATCCGGCTGTCGTATAATTAAATCGCATAATAAGCGGGACAAACGTAGATTGCGGTACTAATGGCGCGACAAAATAATTTCATCTGCAACAGTTACGCTTTCCCTTTTTGATCTATACGCGAGACGCGAAGCATCGAATGATATATGAGAGGAAAGAACAAATGGAGAAATACAAGCACTTGCACACAGACGGCTTCAGTTTAGTTATTAAATCTGGAATGTAAGATTACCGTTTAGTTTAGACTATCTCGATAGTATCCTTCTTCTCCGGCGTGATATTTAAATGTAGTTTTAAACATACTTACATAGTTAAATATCCGACTGAATACAAGTACCAACGGTATAATTTTCGACGAAGTGTTAAACAGATGTGGAGCATCGATAACGCGTCCTGTGACTACAGAATCGCAATGGATGATTGAGCACTCCGAACAGACTAATAAAGTAATAAATAAATATCATGTGCCATAGAAATATCTATTTTAACGAAGATGAACTAGTGGTGAAGAAGTCTAGGGGGAGGAAAGAGAGAAACGGGCTAGCCAATGAAAAAGGTAAATAACGAACGTGAACAAGACCTTAGTAAGTCGACTAAGCAAATTTTTCAATTAGAGATGAATTTTTCAAGAAATGTATCAAGGATAAAAAATTTAGATGTGAGACACGCTCGCTGTACACCTTGTCCCTTAAATGACAAGGGAAATGGTACCGACGAGAGAAAAAAGGAAACTAGTTTGGTAGGGAAAGAGATAAAAAGGAGGAAGACGATGATGAGGGGCAAAACAACATAGAAGAACAACGAGCGCTACCACTCAGCGGTCCATAAACCGTATGAAATATTAATAATGGCACCGTTCTCTCGTGAACTGCAGCACATTCTAGAACTTTACGAAAGAGAGACACACTCCGTGAGACGATCGGTTCGTTAACCCAAATCAATACTTATTGTTATTAATTAGGATGAAATTACTGACTGCCAATTTTTCTTCATCGTTTTATTTTTGCTACAATTTTATTATTATTGTTTCAAACGTTTAACCAGTGAGAAATAGATCGTCCATGGACCATCTGAATATAGCTTCAATTTATTCTTGTTTCTTCAAAAGAAAAATACGTTCTCCAAGACAAAATTAAGAGCTACGTAAGGGAACGAAATTTAGTTCTAATTGGCAAGTGACAGAACGAGATTAGTGGTTTGGAATATGAAAACAAATAATACAATTACACGTAATCACTTACAATTAGAGAAATATTCATAATCTTCTCCAATTGCCAATTTTGAACAATTCGTTACAATACAAGTTCCGAAATTTTTAAAAATGAGAATTAAACTTAATTGACTAGTTAAATTGAGTCACTTCGACACACGTTATTATTTTGAAATTTTGTGTCGTAAAAACAATATCAATCGTTCGGACTCGGCTGATACAAACTGGGGAGGTACAAATATTTTCGATGATCTTAGATACTAAAATGCAATTTCTTATATTAAGAATTTTTGCTGTCAGCTAGTTAGCAGCGTTTTATTTTTATAAATTTCAATTGATAACATTGAACGACAGAGATTCACCAAGGGTCCAAAAAATTTGTATCGATTTTTTGATAAAAGAAACTTCTTCGATTAGATACGAGTTCGTACGAATGTTCGATCGTTCCCACAAGTCAACTCATTGTTAGTAAATCGAGTCGTCCCTCTTTTCTTTTTTTCGCCTAAGATCGACAGATGCTCGTCGTTGATCGTACGATGCAATTGGCCGATCGCAAGACAATGCAACGCGACTGCATTCTGGGTAGAGGAACCACTTTGGAATTTCATAGTTTCATCACCGTCAGTCTGACGTATAAATTCACCGCACACCTGCTACGTATACATCTTTTGTTCGTCGGCCATTGTTTCTTAACGGTTCGATGCGATCCAGGAAACGGCTTTTCCTTCATGAAAGTATAAAATCGTCAAACGGTGAGCCGCGCGCGAGCATTCGAACCTTGATACATGACTATTTTCCCGTCGAAGGCCGAGCTGGATTGACTTCAAGTCGATTCTCAATTATGGAACTCCGAAGAATCGCATTGTCCTGTATTTAAAAACGATCTGTAATCGGAAAAATGAACTCGAGATAGATAAACCTTGTACACATCGGAAAATTAAAGTGCAAGGAACAGACACATGTACACTAAAACTCCATTTTGTATGAACTTGTTGTGTAATTGGATAACGATCTGTAATCGGAAAAATGAACTCGAGATAGATAAACCTTGTACACATCGGAAAATTAAAGTGCAAGGAACAGACACATGTACACTAAAACTCCATTTTGTATGAACTTGTTGTGTAATTGGATTTATACGAGTAAGTGGAGTAATAGGACTTCATTGATTCTTTCCTCTAGCGATTTTTCTAGTGATTTGTAATCTAGTGATTTTTCGTTTCATATAATAGAAGTTTTGATTAAAATTTGTCATTTGAA
>NIPQ01044504.1:0-24002 GCA_002806875.1 Lepidotrigona ventralis hoosana | reverse complement strand
TTTTTTTTTTTTTTTTTTTTTTTTTTTTTTTTTTTTTTTTTGGTTTGTTTTTGTTTGCCCCCTTCGTTTTTCTGTACTCCCAAACGACGAAACGACCTTTAACGCGAGTCCAACTTTTTTTTAACTCCGCAGCACCAAGAGCCCAACGAACTTTCCGTTCGAAAACGCCTCACCACTTTCCCCTGGAAATTTCCCTATATTTTTCTCCGCGGCGGCGCGGAAATTTTGTTTGCATATAGTCGAGTAGTTGCAGGGAAGAATAGGGTCATCTGCGATCTCGCCTCGGGCTAACAGGAGGTACGAACCCTTGGTTATATCGAAAGCACCGAACTTCCGGACGTTTTCCTATAAAACGCACGGTATAAAAGAGAGTCGATCCTATCGTGCCAATCTTTTCTTAAAGTTATATGTCAAAGATGCACGGCGATGGCGGAGTCTATGGGGTCAAAGCCTTCGCACGTAACCGAGATCCTTTGTTGCATCGATGGAAAGTTTCATAAAAATACGTCGTCTCGGCGATAGTAAGGGAAAAAGTAATTTTTCGAAACGCACGATGTAGCTCAAGCTTGGATATAGACGCGTTACGTGACGTACATGGATACGTTGCAACGAAAGCGACCTAGCTAGTTGGCGAAACGAGTTAATATTCTAATATTAGACTGTTGCTATTAATATTCGTGTCGAATGAGTTGTGGAAAAATGGGGAAATGTCGCCCACAAAGTATTTTGAGTGCATACACATCTGTACAGATTTAGCGCAGACCTCCTCCTTTCGCAATTACAGTCCAAGCAGAATGCAGAGTGTCTTCCAGCCATGATTCACTCCGTCGAAAAGGCCATACATAGAGGGATAGATATTAAAACGTTGTGGTTAGGTAATCGACTCACTGATCCGAAGCTCCAAAGAGACATTAGCGGAAGAAGCTGGAAGGACTTGGAGCGCGAGGGCTTCCTCTCCATCAAATGATCGTTCAAGAGGTGAATGCGCGACTAGAGGATCAAGGGATCAGAGGATCGGCTGCATCGCGCATACAAATAACCGATCGAAGATTCCACGGTCGGCGGAAGTGCATTAAACGTGGCTTAGCTATCGAGCGTAATAGGTGAACCTGTTCGACTAGGCGTTTATTGTGCCTGGCACGTCTATGCTTTTTCCTCGTCCAACCTAGCTGGCTCGTCCTCTCTGCCAGTCCTCTGCCACCAGTCCTTACTTCCTCTCTCCTACGCCCGATGTATGCCAGGTCAACCCTTTCTTCAACGCTAAAGCATCTAAGTACCCAAGCGAGATAACCGTAGGGCGTTTAACTATGACGGTGCCCGAAGGCTGTTGGTGTTGTTGTTGCTATTGCTGTTACCCGAAACCCTCGGCGAATGCCAGCAACCGAGCAGGTAGTGAATAAAGCGGTGTCAGACCTGCCACTTGGATGCGGAGGATCGTTTAAAGAGCAGAGCCCGGTATAGGTATACGTACGTATGTACGCGTAGTGGCGCTCGCACCGTCGGTTACCATGAATGGCAAGAAGGATCGTTTTAAGAAGGTTTTAATAGAAATATTTATACGTTCCCTTTCGACATGGCCTGGACCAAGGAGGACAGTGGATAACCCCCACGGGGCCATATTATTATTTATTCATGCGGTTTGACGAGGGAACAATTCGTCGTATTTACCCCGGATCTTTCATGCTCCGGCGTTACCAAAATTGTCTCCCTTTTGTACGGACGCCGCGTATTTACCCGGTTTCGGGGAGGCTTTGATTTTCACGCTCTTTACTCGAAAATTGTTCGACCGTGCATCCAGACATCTGCCGTGTCCGAGGCTGCTTCTTTTCCGTTGGAACCATCTCGGCGTGCGCCGTTAAATTATTCGCGTACCACCTGCGAACGAACAGAAGGAATGAAGGACGACACCGTAGCCATTGAAAAAGGAGGAATAGAAACCGATTCTCGCGCATGATTCGTATCCGTCGTACAACTAACAATAAGCGCGGGCTTCGTGGTTCAGATGAAAAAGAAACGTAGGAGAGAATAGTTGAACAGCGAGTCTCACCGATCTTCGGTAGAGGAAGAGTAATTCACACTGGTGTACGTGCTTCCTTCGGGAGAGATCGAATTGGCGCGCAATCGTGGGAAGATAAAAATTTAATTCTCGTTAAAGTCGGGGAATTTATAGCCGGGGAATTTACTCGACGACACGATGAAACGTCTTCGCAGCATGCCGGATGATACAAAGGAGATCCAACCGGCGGAAAAACTTTCCTTCCTCCGCTACTTCGCCAAGTTTTTGTTAGTAAAATGAAGCACTCTAGTTTTTCTTCTTTCTCTGTCCCTCTCTTTCTCTCTTTCTTTTCTTCTCAAGTGAAACTCGGGATTATTTGTATATCGTGCCTCCGCCATTCCTCCTTTTCTCTTTTCTTTTCTTCCCCCTCTCGCTTCTCTCTTTGTACTTTTCCTGCTCTTTCTTCTTACCTTTTATCGGCGATCCTCCGGCTGTCTGTGCGCGGACACGTGCACATTCGCAATGAGCTCGAATTTCGCGCCGGTTCGCGATTCTTAACTGGAGCACCAGGTGAAAGGTCGACACTCTCGGGTCAACGAGAGACCCACGTCAAAGGAGTGACGATCAGAGACAGAGAGAGAGAGAGAGAGAGAGAGAAAGACGTGAGTAGGAAAATTCGTGAGACAGTCCAAGTCCTGCAGAGGGCCTTTGCAATTTTAATAAACCCATAGCGCTCCGCGAAGCATTATCATTATTCATTCCGAGAGACACCTTTCGCAACACCCTTTCCGTTTCTCTTCCCACTCCTTTTCGAGGGCCCTTTCCACACCCCCTTTAATCTCCTACTCCGATGAAAAAGAACTCGTTCGCTGATTAAATATTACACGAACTTTTCAACCGTCGTGTACACTCTGTCGAACATCGTACAAACGAACATTCGGACATCCTACTTCCGATCTCTCAGCGACCTCCGAAAACCCGTGCAAACGAGACACGAGAAAGGACGTGCTGGCAAGACGGATGCCAGTGGCAGATGCAACGGCAGAAAATCACGAAACGAAAGGACGACACTGCGAGACAACGTTTCTCACCTTGTTGGATGTATTTAAGATATCCAACGAAGCAAGGCTACAAGCGACGATCGAAGATACGACGTTGCTTCCCGACAAACTCCCGGCACAGCACCACCGCGCCACTCCCTCGCCCACGTTTTCGGGATCGCAAGAACGCTCGTGGCGTATCCGACGATCTCGAAACGCCTCGCATGCGGGCAAATATATCATTACTCATTCCCAGGCGACACCTTTTGCTCGGTCGCCCGGTTATAAATCTGCAAATACGCCACGCGTTCCGCCTGCGATGCCCACTACACCCCCGCCAACCCCTTCCTCAGCCATTCTGTCACACTTTCCCATCCCTGTTGCCTCGCCGTCTCCTCTTCGGCTTCTTCCTGTATCCACCGTTTGGCTTCCCAGACGGTTCGCCGGACCTCTCATCGCGCAGGAATTTCAAGCGCATAGCACGTACACTCAGCGTACGTATTATTATTAATTACATTCGAGGAGCGACGAAAAAGATTCTAAAAACCGGAGAGGTGCGTGAAAAGAAGTAACCGAGAGTAAACGTCGCTCGACATCGAACGAGCGGAAACGTTTCATAGCATTCGTGAAAACGTGTCCATTTAACGCGATCGTTAACGCGCGATAAATACGGCGGCTGTTCGTCGCTCAGGAATACGTTCGTTTTGTTTCTGGTTAATTCTATTTTGCAACTTCCTCGGCACTCGAAACGTCGTTCCAACTAATTCCGCGCAACATTGTTCCTGATTGTTTATGCGCCCGCGACGCGAACGTTTCGTATCGGACAAGCTCGCGAAAATGGAGACTGGCCAGCGGTCGGTCGAGTGCGAAGAATCGTGGCGGTAGTTGAACGTTAATTTTCCATTCGGACGCGAGAGTTGCCCATTTATCGTTACTGGACTTTGGAAATTTGAAGGTGGTAAACTGCACACAGAATGTGGACGATATATCAGAAACGTACGAAATGTTGAAAATACATGCAACATTGGCTGTAATATCGAAGAAAGGAATCTAACGATAATGTGATACCTAATATTTCATTCCACAGTTATTAATTATGAAATGAACGAATTAGCCGCGAATATCGTTTTTCGTGAATGCAATCCGCCTCTTTTACTAATAAAATGCATCGAGTGTAAATATCGGGGAGTTGCGTATCGCCTGAAATTCTGAGACTGGGTTAAAATCATGTCTGTGATAGGAACGAGGGGGAGAAAAAACGAGAAAGAGATAGAGAAGAGAAGAACGGCACGCCACTTTGTTGGCCGCAGGATCTCGTAATAAAGCGGCTCGACGAAAAGCCGGACTAACGTCAAGGATTTATTCGATTAAATCCGCTAGCGTGAATTAAAAAAAAAGAAAAGAAGAAAAAAAGAAAAGACGAAACCAGTAGCTCGTTAAAAAGAAAAAACAGGAACGGTGATAGACAGAGTAGCGGGAAATAGTGGACAGAAGACGGCCAACGTTGGAAAATTGTTCGTCAAATGTGTCAAGAATCACGAGAGTATGTCGACCAGTTTATCAGAATTGTTCGCTCTAATTGTAATTGAAGCGAACTGCGATTTTTAACTAAAGATTTATCTGTAGTATTGACGCATTTGCGACAACTCCGATATTTGAATTGTAGATACTTGTTGAAAAGGAAAAAAAAGATATATAAATTTTATAATCGAGAGAGAAAAACTTTGTTTGTACGATTATTAATTAACTATAAATTTATTTGATTTACTCGAATTATTCTTCAAGTAGCAAAATCATCAATACCTGTAAAAAGAAAGACGTTATTATCAAGTAAACGAATCGTCCGCTGATGTAAGTCGACCTAGACGAGTAAATCGAACTTGAATTTCTCACTGTCTTTTTCGTTCAAACCACGCGATGGGTCGCACGAAATCGTTCCGCAGTAGTTCTTTTTTCTTTTATACAAGCTCCGCGTATCCACGAGTAACGCAGATACACGCCATTTTATCGCGAATCTTAATAAAATTCATGAACACGAGCCAACCAACCAAGCGTCCGCAGTCCAGCGACGAAAACTTTTCTCGATGGTAGACTCGCGATAAAAAGCAAATTACCGGTCGCGACACGAACTCGAACAGTTAAGGACGAAAATTGGCGACGAGAAAATGAGAAGAAACGTAACGCGTGTAAAACGACGAAGAAGAGAACGATCTCTTCGCGCCGTGTAGTCGCGCGCGACAGGTAAATTGTTATTTCGAATTAGCTACCGTTAATGGGAGTAGCAGGAGTAATTAAAATAACGCAAGGGTGAGTGTGACCGACGTGAGATTCCGAACGGTGCCAGCCGCCACCCTTTTATGACCCTCGGTAAAGTCTTTGCGTTATTAATGTCACACGTTCGGAACGATCTCGCGGCCAGAACAATCGTACGTGCTTTCGTTCTCTCTCTCTCTCTCTCTCTCTCTCCGTGTGTTTTTATCGCGCGCTATTATGTCACGCTACTACGTTTTATTGTCGCGTTATCCAGTTACGCTGTCTTCACGCATATTTCCCGCGAACCTGTTGCTGGCCAAGATGGTGGACCGTCCCTTCCCCCTCCTCTTCACCTGACTTTAGACGACATCGTCGAAAATTAAATTAATTGAATTCTGGCGAGAGACTCCAGCCGAAAATATTTCACTTCCGCGTCGCCTCTGCGAGTTCTTCGACCGTAAACGCGATTAATTAAAGTTTGAAATTCATCCTGTCTATCTCCTGACTTCTGTTTCTTGCTCTTTTTCTACTTCCGTTCCCTCGGAACGTAACATGATCTCGTCTCAATCAAGATCCCAGCCATCGTCGAGTGAAATTCGACTGCGAAAATTTTTCTCGTTTGATCGATGGAACCGGATCGGGGTCGCGAGAATCACGCGGAAACACAACCCAAGGGGGAGGGGGGGAGGGGAGATCTGGCTAACTTGCTTTTAATCGAGTTCCAACAATCATCCAACGGCAAGATGAATCGGAGACGCGAGGTTCGTGCTTCGTTCTGGCGAACATGTTACTCCGGCGCACGTCCTTTTATCGAATTAAAAAGTTCGGGTAAATGAATCCTCCGATAGCGAGTTCCGGCCACCCTTTCAGTCGCTGGCGCCCACGGATAAGTTTCCCTTTTGCACGCTGACAGGCGGACTTGATTAAAATCTGAATGACCCGGCCCGGGAAATATTATTCCAAGTTTCCCCGCGAGGAGCATCGCATTGGCTCTCCCCCACCCCCTGATTCTCAGCCTTTGAAAAAACTCAAGGAGGAAGAAACGAAGAAAACGGGAAGGAACAAAGGGTGCCGTTACAATTTGAAAGAGAGTGCTTAAGTTTTTATGCGTTCAGGGCGGGACGAATCGCGGAAATTTGTTCAGATTTCTTCTGCGTTCCGTTTCCTCCTCGGTTTTCCCTTTCGTTCCTCCCGTTCCTCCCGTTCCTCTCCGTCTTTTTTCCTCTCCTCCGCTGACTCCTCTTTCGTAGAGATAGAAAAAACAGAGGATGTAGGTTCGTTTCTGATCGAGCTAAGCACGTAGCCGCAGACTGTGCGGTCCATTTAAACTGGGTGCTCACGAGTAAATAGTTAAATTCGTCGACGACGAGAGCTAAACGAAAGGATCGCGTAAAGTTTTACGACTTGAAAAAACTTTTGCCGCGGGGAGGGATTAACATAAATTTGCTTCGGCTCGGAGGAAAAGTGCTTGCCTCGATAATTTCAAAATTTTACGAACACCGGCTAGTTTTAAGTGACTCTTAGCAATGCAAACACCACGGTCGTTACCGAAGCTAGTTAACGAATCTCTATGACTGGCCTAATTGCGGTCGTTTCACCCAACTCTCGCGAAAATATTATCTTTCCTCGCCTTTTTCGTATCCTTTTCGCCTTTCGTCGGTGCTGGGATGTCAGCAATAAACAAAGTTAATCTGTTAATTTTCCATTCTTTTTTCATTTTTAGCCAAAAACCCAAAACAAATTTTTCAAGTATCCTGATCTTTATGCTCGCCGATAATGTCATCAGTAAATACCCCTAAGTATAAATAAACAGTAAGACTTCTCGACTTACTCTGGAATTTTAACACTTCAATCCTCAAGATTTTACAAGGAAACCGACCAAGAATACCTTTTCTTTACCATTACAACAACAACTTCAACACCTCTTTATTTAATCTGCGTTGAACCATAAACACGTTGCCAACCAGATAGGGCCCTAGATCCCTCCGATTTAAAGAAGACCAGAGATAACTCCGTTTCTGACCATTTGTCAGGAAACTGGATCACATCAGTGGGACGCTGAGAACCTTTGCACGCGTCCAAGGTTTCTTGCCGGGCGTCGCGCATCGCGTCGTTGGTTGAACCGCGGCACGTCGTTCAATGGCAGCTGGGTCTTACTCCAGCCGGTTTAAGCGCCGCTGGAGAATGGGCCCTGACACGGCGCATTGGTGGAGGTCTCGCATTACACGAGTATATAAGTATAAGCCGGCAAGCGCACAGGGAGCACAATACCAACGCTGTCTGGAAGATGCCCGCCTCTCTCTCTCTCTCTCTTTCTCTCTGCGCCGCTCCTTTTGTAAACATGTATCTGGGGGTCGAATGCCTGCGCATATCCATGTTCACAGAGGGGTGATAGCCGAGAGAGGAAGACCGGTGGCTTCGATGCGTTTGCACAATGCAATGTTGATATTGAACACACGCGACTCGTTGCGCAACTGCGAAATGTGCACCGGAAAACTAGACTCGACAATGCCAGGGTCTTCTCTTTGATCGAGTTTCCGCTCCCTCCCTGACCCTCGCGCTCCTACCGGGATACGTATGATAATGCCCGAAGGGCCATTTCTTTCAATGAGATCGATACCGAGTTCTGCAGTTGAGGCACTGGTTATGATTTCTCTCGAGTATCTATCGCGCGAAATTGGGAAGGATACAAATTCTTGAACATTCAAGAATTTATATATATGTATATATATATATATATATATATATATATATATATATGTATATGTATATGTATATATTTCTGAGAAGCAGAAACATTACAATTACACAATTATGTTACAAAAAAGAAAGAAGAATAATCAAATAAAATATTCATTTACTCGAGGATGTCGTTATTTCTTTCAAAGTCTCCTAACGTGCTGTAAACTTTCGGAGCAGGAAGCGTACATATTTAATTATTCGAACGCATCTGTCAGAATGGCAGTTCGTTAGAACTTGCCTTGCGTCCGCTGGAACCGCAGCATTACGTTCTCTTCAATCTCGCACGTATTTTCCAAATGTGGTTACATTTGCCGATTGTGCCGCCTGATGAGTGGATTCTGTAGCCGTTAATCTTCTTTCCGGTTCTGCGTAACACCTCGACAAAACCCGAAGTCGATGAAACTTCTGATGAATTACAGGATCTTAATTGATGTATCGTTGGGGGGGAGAACCGTTCGAAGGGCATTCGAAAGCAGCGAACCTTCTATTTGGGCTAGTAGTTTCACGAAGGCGATAGTAATCGCGTAGAATTTCATTCCACGTAGCAGATAGCGGATGTACGTACAATCAAAGACTAAGTATTCAGACGCAAAGAAAGAATCGATTTAACTGATCTGGTCCGATAGAGATTCTCCTACGTGTCTTAGCTTCGACTATTGGACAGAGAAATCCTATTAGAAGGATCAAATCGATTTTTTCCAATAATCGTGGTTGCGTATCCCATTCCCGTGAAAAACAAAATCCCGTAGAACGGGGCACGTTCGTTTTTTAGGGGGGGATTTACCGTAACCAACGCGATCGCCAGACGTCACGTCAGGCATCATCCGAGGAACGTATATTTTCACGACGAAAGATCGTGAACGCGCTGGCAGGGAAAACGGGGAGAGAAGGGATGCATAAAGCGACGAACGTGAGGCAGATCCATAGAGAACGGTTGAAACGGATACGTTCTGCCGGTGGCTGGCCGCGCGATATTTCAACCGTGTATATAATCCCATATCAGGGACCGGAGGCTTAGTTTCGACACCGTGGACGACGAACTCTAATCCTCTCCTCTTCCGTGGCAAGGCCGAAAGTGGGTACGCGGCGACGCGGTGCGAAGAAAAAGATTCTGGCACCGGCTTAGAGGAGTCTGTGTTTCGAGGCGACGGTGAAAAGGATCGCTGTGGTTCCTGGTCTCGTTCAACAGACAGAAAACAGGAACGAAAAAGAGAGAGAGATAGAGAGAGAAAGCAGCCCCGTGAGGATTATGCGGGTATAATAGGCGATCCCGAAGGTAACCTCGCGTCGATGGCTCGGCTTTTTGTGCGAGTGGAATCGAGGGACACGGGCTAAGGGAGCCCGCCGCAAACCTACGACGACCAGCGCTCGATTCATCCGCTCCGAGGATTACCACCGCCTGCATTAGTTTTGCGGAGATGCGCTGAATTATTGCGCGGAAAGTCTATCGATCTTGCGTTCCGCTTCGCTCTTCAGAGCGACAAAACTTCGCGCAGCCTGAGCAATCGTGTGCTCCAACTTGCCTCGGTGTGCAGTCCGCCAGGAATTCTTATGTCGATTCGTATCCGTTGGAAACTCGGAGCCATCGGTCGGGCAAATTCCGTGAAAGAATTTCGAAAGACGGCGGCCGGGACGAGATTCTCCGTGAACACCGGCCGCCGTTTAGAGACGGGACTTAGCGACGGATAACAGGATTTCGACGATCAGGCGATGTGGCTTTTCTACGAACGTAGAAACGTGCGAGTTGAAAAGAAACCGGCAGCGGTTTCGTCGAAAGCAGTCTCATATCTTATAAAACGATCGTGAACGTCGGAGCCGGTTCTGACGGACGATAACTGAGAAAATTGTCCCGATAAAAAAGAGTCGTGCCAGCGAGAAAATTCGTGGATCCTGCGTGAAACCGTCTCGAAAGCCAGTCGACTCGTTTCGAACGTGAAAGCACCGAAGAACCGCTTGGTCGCGACTAATGAAATCCTAATTAAGACGTTGTCGAAACGAGTGAAACGACTACCCGCCTCTGAGAAAACGCGCGGAGAAGGAAACAGCTGTATACATTGATGGTTGGACGGAGCGAACGACCGCGAGAGAGCACTCGCCAGTCGATTACAATGGCAGGTTTGCGCACTGGCTTGGCGTTCCAACTATGTCCCAGAGAGCCGGAAAAGGGGAGGAAAAGAAGTAGAAGAGGACGACGACGACGACGACGACGAAGGTTGAAGTGGCGGGTAGGTGAGAAAGAAAGGAGCTCGAGGAAAAGAAAAGAACGAGAGGAGGGTTCGAGGCAAGAAGAGAGGGAAAGAAAGAGATCCGCGGAGAATAGCGCACGCGAGATGTTCGCGTTTCGTACGAAAGCGGAATCATTAAAACAATTAGACGAGAGAGCGTAGTTTTCTTCGCGGCGAGAAACGAGCAACTACGACTGTCAAGGCGGCTTTGCGCGAGACCACGAGACGGCGATACCGCCAAGTTGGTCGAGTTGCAGCCGGTTCTTAGAGGGGTGAAAGTGTCTGCCGCGCGCGGAATAAGGTCTAGCAGCAGGGAGTTGGTCTACCCGCGTATTAACGGCGCGTTAATGCCAAGGCGTCGCCAGAGAGGCGTGAAGCAACGTGGAATTCGCGTAATTGGAGCAGCCATTATGACGCTGGATGCAGGTAAGTGTTACATTGAATTTAAGGAGACCAGCAAGAATTTATCTCGTTGTGCGAGTGGCTTGGTTTGACGCGCGCTCGTTATTCTCTCGTGACTCTCTTTGTCGAAGGAAGGTTCGCGCGACGACCTACCTTCCTTGAAACCCGACTCTTCTTCATTCACCGAGCGCAGTTCAATGTCTCCTGGTGAATTTCACCGTTTCCAGAATTCTAACAACCAGAACGACGCGCTCTTTTTAATTCTCACGCGAATTTAATTCTCCGCGAGTGTAAATTCGAAACGAGATTCGTTCAGCTTGAACCTTTCGGCTCGACTCGCGAAACAATAACTCGGGTTGGCGTGACGCGCGCGAAAAGAGAAAACGCGCGTTTTTGGAGAGAACGGTGCGCGACTTCATTTTGGTACACATCAGCTAGGCGCGCACAACGTCGTTTCAACGTCCGTCGTTTCTTAAACGCTCAACGAGATATGCGAAATCATGACCCAATTTTCGACTACGCTGCGCGTACACTGCCTACGTGTGTTTGCACGGCCGCGTATCAACGATATATACCACGGAGAGAGGAGCGAGACGCTGGTGTCGAACAGACACGAAGTAACATGAAACTGGTGTAAGTAGAACGGTCATTACGTCGAGTACCGTAGCTAAGTAGTAAGTTAAATTCAAAGAGACTGTACAAAGCGGAGTCCACTGAATCGCGCGTTTTCGCGCTCTAATTAATCATATATGTATACGTGTTTTAACGGCGGGATCGACATCTCTCCCCGTTTTATTGCATCGTTTCGACTTTACACGATACATAGATAGACATACACACTCTGCAAGAATCCAGCGATTTAACTGGCTTTTATGTTTGTCGTCTTAAAAAAGGAGGCGTACGAGTTAACTTGAAAGGTTCGGTGTGTACGCGCGTGTTCGTTTATAATCCGTCGACCGTGCTCGGGGAATACGGGAGAGAAGGGAAGATTCAAATTCCGAGCAAGTCCAACGTTATTAGCAAATGAGAAGAAAGTGGCACGCGTGTTACCGTGAGTACAGGGCGTGGCGAATAACTTTCGCCCTGTCGTCCCGGGACAGGATCGATGTCGCCGTATTAAATGTATACGGGCGGACTTTAATCAAGTGTCGTCGGTTGGACGTGAAATTACAGCCGGGACGACATGGTGTTACCTTGTGCTCCGTTTAAATATTCAATTTCGTTCGCGTTTACATTACTTTTACGTTTATTTGGGAGGAAGAGAGGAATGAGAGAGAGAGAGTGAGAGCGACTATGTCTCGCGCTCGATTTGCTCTCCGACAAAACATATTCGTACTCGGATTCAGAGAGCGCGAGGATAATGGTTACCGGAGACGCGCATGCTAATCACGAGCTGGCAAGCGCGAGTTTACGCCGGTCGACGATTATTCTCGATGCCTTTGCTCGGTTGGATGCCTTTGGGGACTTCTCAAAGGAACGATGCCGATTATCATTAATGAACCGTAATGGCATGTTAATGGCAGTGCGCGCCGCGGTGATGTTTCATAGCTGAATCGTCGGCATTAGCCGTGAGATCTCGTCGATCCTAAATCACCAGCCTTGTTAATATTTGAAAATTCCGCTATTCGGCTGCGCGCTTTGAGTTCGCATTAAGTCTGTTTATGATCGTCTCGCAAATTTCATTTGTCACGAGTGCGTATCCGCTTAAGAGCTTAACAAATTATAACGATTACAAATGGGGATACTTAAAGTCACGCCAGGGACATTTAGCTGTCATATGTTTGAAAATAAATGAACACCGTTCAGAGTCTAAAACCTTGACAAATTTGTAGAGAGATCGGGTAATACATTGGATTGGACAGGAAGTAATTGCGTTTTTTTTTTCTAATAGATGGGCATGCGTGTGTGTACATTTTAAAATGTAACTAACTTTTATTCATTTTATATCGAAAATGAAAATGAACGAAATTCGATTTGGCGTCGATTTCAAAATAGAAAATCGAAAAGGAACATTTTGTTGTACTACTTTGAAAAGTGAAAGAAACGCTGTTGGATAAAAAATTACCTTACATGGTGAGGCAGATTTCAAACTATAGCAGTGTCATAATTGATTCTTTAAATTTCACTACTGACGAGGATATCAAATCGTTTTTGAAACTTTTTTTATCCAGAAGAAAGATCGGAATTATGAAACGCCTGAAAGAAGGCAAAAAGCTAATTAAATAAAACGGACAACACATTGTTTGTTTTTCACATAAAAAACTTGCATTTGATCTGCACACGAAAGAAAGTAGTTACTCGATCGAATAGTTTGTACAACATTGGACGTAGTACACCGATTATTTCAACGATAGATCATTCCAGAACACCAAAGACTGAGTCAACGATCACATTGAGAAGATTCAAAATCGTATTGTTCCTATTATCTTAGTACGACAAAAGACGTAGAATTCTATATACGTGTTACTCTGTAAAAATTTTGAGTTACGTCCGGATATATCCTGAGGCATGACAACAGGTATATTTCACGGAATGATCGAGGAATGTGTCGAGTCGTACGTTGTCGCACGAGTTGTCTCGGTCGAGTCGTGATCGAGCTCGTTTCATTGCGTCACGGATTAAAATATTCAGGTGTTCAGGTAGTTTCTCTGGAACTGGAACTCGGCGTAGTAATCGCGCTTTAAATTGCTCGGCTGCACGGTGGCGCGCGCGGTGTGTACGCTCGGCGTGGCAAGAGCGAGGCCGAGGCCGGTGCAAGAATGCAACGAGATTTACAACGAGAACGCAATTCCGGCTGACGCGTTTACAACGGGGAAACGAGCCGTATTATAAAGAGGAACAAGGATGTCCCGGCGTAACGCATCTTGACGGCAGGAAATTAGATCTCCGAGGATGAAATTGGTTAACCCGGACGTCGCATCGTTTTTCAGGGCATAAACGGTATTTCTGTCGCGGTCTCTGAATTATAAACGTTTTAAGGGGTCCTTGTTTCTTTTTTTCCCCCATCATTTTTCCCCTTGCTCTCCTTCTCTTCCTTTTCTTTCATTTTCTTTTTTTTTTTTTTTCATATCCGGAAGGAAATATCATTTATACGGGCCAGGTAACACTGTTTTAAAAGGATACGCGTAGGATACGCGAATTTTTATCAACAAACGGATGAACTTGTATTTCTTTTTTGGCAGCAACTCCTGCAAACACGGACGGATCTGTGTTTTCGTTAGTTTTGCGGAAAACGTTACACAGAAGAACGAAGATATTCGAGTCTCGTTCGAAGCACGAAATATCCCAACTACGCGATAGATCCGCAGCTTTCGCAATGAATTTGCAGACATTTAAGACCTCCGAGATATTCGAAACACGTTTCCATCGGAATTCCGGCTCGAAATTAAAATATTAAAACGTGAAAAGTTGCAGGGCTAAGAAGTGTCGTATCACCTCGCGAGATCGACGATGGAATTCTTCCTTAGCAAAAGGTATTCCCTTTTAGCTAAACGAGATTAGGCAAATTTTACTCACCGACGATTCCTCCGTCGTCTGGCGTGTCAAACAGTATCAAAAATGTGCTTACCTGAAACAAAACGACAAAGTGTCATTAGTATGCATGTATATTTCGAAATTCGTCGAACAGAGTAATCAATTCTGAAATAATCCAAACGCCGAGCAATGGAGGCCAATTATTTCTGCTACGGCCAATATTCTATATCAATTAAAATAAATCGTGCTAATTATCAGTCGGCCGCGTGCGTTATAATACAAAAACCGTATATATGTGTGTGTATACATATATAGAAAAGTATAAATACACACACGTGTTTTACATATATATATNTGTTTTATATATATATATATATATATATATATATATATATATATATATATATATATATATATATATATATATATAAAACAGAAAAGTTGGTCGGACGAAAATGAGCTGGAAATAATATCCGACGTTATACACGCGATGGCTAATTAATGCATCATTTCCCGCGATACTTGCTTACACTGTAGCCGGCAAACTGACAAAATTGTTCGACTGTGCGGCTAAACGAAGTTAATATCAAACATGTTTGAGCTCGGTTTCTATTCTCCGCGTCCCAGCCCCTTTCGACCAACCCCCTCCCCACCCTCTCACCTTACATCATGCACTTTTCCAACAATTCCCCTACACGCTGCTCCTCTATTCACGTTTCTAATACCCCCTTATACACTTTGCCGTGCGAACGCGAACTAAATTAGTGCCGGCACGTGTATTACACACTAACCAACGCGCGATCCTCGCGGAAGGTAATCGCGCAGAAACGCTTAATAGGTGCACCTTTCCGTGCAAACCGGACGTTGCTCCGCGAACTTTCCACTCTCGTGGCAAAGGCGAGAGAGTCTATCGGTTTCGACGATTGCATTGGATCGAATTCTTTACGATCACGCCGTTCGCGTAGGCGCTGCGAGCAATTTCAAGCGAAAGTGAATGGAAGGAATCTGAGCCAAGTTGGCTGCAATGGCTCATCTTGATTTCACACGCATTCTCGACGGCGCAGTGCTGTTGGACAAGAATAGTCACATTGACTAATTGTCGCGTTTGATGAATCAAGCATGCAGAATACATAGTTATATCGTTGAAATACGCTGGCACATCACAAGAGTCGAATACATCACGTGGCCCAACGAGGATGACAAAGAGTTTCTTTACATTCACTTTGTACAAACTAAAATTAAATTTTCCATCTAGCTCCGCGTAATATGAAATTTTCACACGGTGCACGTCCATATTTTTATTCGTATACACGCGTTTGGCCATGCGATTGAAATCGAAAGTAATGAGCCCACGCTGTTATTTCGAATCATTATCGCGAATGGCTATGCCGTAGTTGCCGGAGGTCTTTGACCACTGGCGACTCTGACGCATTCCTCCGAGAGCTTTTTGCCGGTTGATGTTTTCCGTTCCGAACAAACGCGTCCGCGGTTGTATTCCACGGACGAGCGCGTGGTCGATTGCCTTTGACACTACGGTGGCTGCTGGTGGTGGAGAGACGACCGCTCGGACGTTCGCGCAGCGTAGCGCGTGTGGGAACACTCTGATGGAAATGTTCATCGAAAACGGGACACCTCCCCCCTCCTCTCCTCCCGTTTAACAATCTCACCGTGGGATCGTGCGTCAGTGAAACGACCGTCGCGATCGAATTAGGGCTTTCTGTAAACGAGAAAACTTTTCGACCGGAAAATAACTCAAGGATTGATACTCGAAGCTATCCCGATCCTATTTCCTGTCGAAAAAAAGATCAAGCACGCACACACTCGTGTCACGCTCTTCGTCCATCGCGTCATCATCATCATCATCATCTCTCTCTCTCTCTCTCTCTCTCTCTCTCTCTCTATTCGCCATTCGGTAATAGTAAACGGAGTTACAAGAGGCACTCGTACGGTAAAATGCGACGCCATTGCGAGAATGGCTGGTGGAACAAAATAAATACGGGCAGTGTTCAAGTGTAACGAGACCCCGTCAGCTTGTATTTTCGCATCGGACAACAGAAATCATGGATTTTGCTGGCTAGAAGCGGAAACACGATGGCCATGGAAAAAAAGGAAAGACTGGAATGAAACGCACGCCGGAGAAATGAGAAGAGAAAGAAAGAGAGAAGGAAGCACGTCAAAAGAAGAACGGATGGAAAGGGAAGTGAGCGAGATAGCTGGAAGAATTCTCGGTGAAATTATCCTCGGGTCTGCACGAGCCATCTGGTCCCGTGCAAACGCCAACGACGAACATAATAGGATAATACGGAACAGCCTACAAAACAATCCGCCGAGACATTTCGTAATTGGCCGCGACACACAGAAACTCGACGTTGCTGCGACGTTCCTCGGGAGGAAAATGCGAAAACCACCGCGCATACCTGAAGGGTACCCCCATGCAACCATGCTAATGTCATTGACGGGTCGCTCGCCTCTTGGAAGAGAACACGCTCCGAGAGAAATACCAAGATACGATTCCGCGATGAAAGAACGATCGCGCAATTTCCTGGAAGATTGTCTTGCGTAGTCTTGTACGCTGTCGGATGACTACCCGCTCTTCGTGAATCACACGGTTGCTCAAACAGAATCTTGACAAACAATGGATTGGATTACTTAATTAGGATACGAAAAACTACGATAAGATTCGCGAGGACGGCGTCACCTTCATTGCTCATTGTCTCTGGAAAGTATGAATACTCGTAGAAACGTAGAAGCGCAACCATTCTCATGTATGCAACAACGAAGTAGCAGACGAACATTGCGAGAATTTGTCTATTCGCAAACAACAGAGCTACGTACTTTCTATCTATCAAGCAGATCGAGAGAAATGACAAAAGATAAACTGCGATGATTCCACGCGACGTGTGAGAAGCTTCCTTCGGAGCGACAGACAGCCCTAATTAATACGAGGACAAAGTGTAGTAAGATGAGGAGTGTCTTGAGAGTACAACGTCCAAAGTGAGAAGGCATTCACGATGCGGGTATAATATCCCTAATGTCATTCGATCGTGCACAATAGGCTGGTGTCATGCACTCGTTCCTCTCGTCTCTCTGTTCTCCGCTGGTATCGATCCCCTTTCCTGAGCCACTCCGACGCTCTCTGGCTGCATCCTCTTCCCGGTGCTCTTCACCATCCGGTACCATCGGGCGTTAAGACGTAATTTCGTGATCGTGCCAGAAGCCGAGCTACGGCCACCGTTATTAGGGGAGTAACTGTCATAAAACTCGGAACTCTTGCGAGCGTAAGCACGCGGGACCTGAGCGCAGCATCCATCGTAATGGTAATTTCTTCCGAGGGCATTGGAAGACGGATGAGACGTCAAGCTACTCTCTCTCTCTCTCTCTCTTTTTCTCGCTCATTCTCGTTGCTTTCGCGCCACGTCTGTACGAATAAACGTCTAAAATGGATGCTCACGTGCCCATAAGTTTGCTCCTAATTTCCTAAGCACCGCCAACCACAGAAGCGGATAACGCGTCTTGAAATTAACGTACACCTCCCCAACTTTCGTCCGATTGCTCCCGAGTCTTTGTAAATACGAATGTCTCGCCATTGTATCACCCAATATCCACCTAAAGTTTTCGACCGCCAACGCACGTTTCTCCGTTTGCAGACTCGACCAACCATCCCTTGTTGGTTGTCGTGACGCTTCCCGGTGCTCGAAAGTAAAAAAAAAAAGAAAGAGGAAGAGGAGAAAGGATAAAGATAGAACCGAAGGAAAGTCCAAGTTAAATGGACGACAATGAGAGTACGCGTGCCAAGATGAAGAAGGAAAGTTCCGTAAAATTAATGTGGGTCAGTGTATATTACAGCGAGGCGTGCAAACGGTTTCGGTTCTTCAAACGGTGATTACGGGGGCTTCAAAGATTCGATTAACCGGATGTTGAACCGGGAGGGGGGGCTGAGGGATAGCGAGCGTGAAATTAGAAGCACGCGATCGCAACGGCCGATTAAGTCTTAAGCCTACTGTCAGTAGCACGATAATAACCTCCCTGTTTGCGTACCGTTGACCGTTGTCTGTTCCTGCGAACCAATGCTCCACGCTCTACGTTACTACGGTGGTAAATGTCGGGCCGGTGTGTTCGATCACGTTAACGTTTCACTTTCACATTTTCAGCCGATACTTTTTCTTTCTGCGTTGTAATTTCTCCGTCGCGTAACATAGAAACGGAGAGACAGAAAAGATCACGGTCTCGTCTACGGATTCCGCACGCGATTTCTAGGTTTCACGATGCATGTTGCAATATACGTAGCTCGGCATCGGTGAATCGGCAGGTAAATTGAAACCTAGAACTAGATGCACGCATCATCGCTGCAGTATGCCAACGGTTTCACGCGACTCATGTTTGTTAATACGCCTTTCACTGAATCGACTGTAGTTCACACGAGCGTTACGCTTTCGATAGCTTCTGTACGATTGAGGATCGTAAATATTCGGCTTGTCCGCCTCGTGGCTACGGATTATAATATGTACATTTTCATTTTTGTATTTTTGAAAAATTGCGCGTCTCGGTAATAACATTCGACGCACGTGGCTAATCCTTGCTCAAAGATATGCTATAATTTTACGCTTCTCGTATGATTCTCTCTAGTTTGCGATACATAATGTAAGATGTTAAGATCAACGGTTCCAAATCCAGCGTATCGTATTAAAAAATTTATTTATTTATTTATTTTACTTTCAAATATTCCTCTTTTTTATTCTTATTCTCAAATAATGACTTTTTCAGAAAGAAAAATCTATAATTCTTATCATTCTATTCTTAAATAGTAATGCACGCTTCAGAAATAATTTTGCTCAATATTTGAGGTGAAGTTGAAGTATTAAAGTATTAAGTATCTTCTATTAAATTTTCTATTATAGTTTATTAAATTTTATTGAATTTTAAGTATCATAACTCTTTTATTAATTCTACTTAGAATTCTATTAAATTTTAAGTATCATGACTCTTTTCTCACGACTGTGCTTCAATCGTTTTTCAATCTTTGGGCGAATTTTATTCAACAAGATAATAAAAAGCAGAGTCATCCATTTGTCCGCAGACAATTTCTACAATCACTAAGTTCATCCGCTCGTTTAATAACGCCGAATTAGATTAACCATCTTTCTGCCCTTTTTTTCTTTTTTCATTTTTTTTATAATAAACACACCTTTTATTATTGATAGTAATACTGGAACTGAAAGATTATCCGATATTTTGAAACGTGTGTGAAACAAAGAACTGATGAATCGGTAATGTGGAGTCAAACCGACTTTGACGCAGGTTTCATGAAATCTAGAGGTCGATGTATGTTTCAACGTTTATAAGGACCTTTAGCGAACAACCGATTGCCTCCTCTCTCTCTCTCTCTCTCCGAAGAGAAATACAAATTAATAGGATTGTTATTAATCGCACGAATGGTGGCATCGCTGAATTTGACAAGTTAGACGAAACACCGATGATATCGTCTACGGTACATGGCACTTATTTCGAACCTTTGGTTCGATCGATTTTCAGCTGCGCGATCCTTCTGCTACTGACACCCGATCTTTTCTCCTGTGATCACGCGCGGAACAGCGTGCCGTAAGCGCAATAAGCCCCTCGCTCGCGAGCGTCCTGCCAACTTTATCGACGATCTCTCGCCGGATCATTGCAGACGAATTAAGCGTTTTCAAGAGAGGAGGGAACGCTGGTCTAGTCGCGAAATCTCATTATAAAGTTGCTCCGAAGACGACGGGCGGTCTATACACAGAGAGAGGGAGAGAGAGAGAGAGAGAGCCATTTCCACTCCGGCGAAGTCGATATAAATTGCGCCAAAAGAGATCACCGTCGGAGATTCAATTTCCAGACGAGACAACGAGAACTCGATATTCCCGTATCCGAGAAAGAAACACCGCCTCGTACACCTGACAGGTTTGCGTGACTACGTGAAACGCAATGTATAATGTTAGAACGATGTGCAACTAAAACACAATAAATAAAAAGAGAGGGGGTGGGGGAAACCGGATAGGGGTTGGAGAAAAGCAAAANTAAATAAAAAGAGAGGGGGTGGGGGAAACCGGATAGGGGTTGGAGAAAAGCAAAAAAAAGAGAGGTAGACACAGCGAGAGAAACACGCAGATAGATAGATAGAGAGAGAGAGAGAGAGAGAGAGAGAGTTTCCGCTGTTGAGTCTGGACTTTGTGTTTTGTTTCGGCCCTTTTATCTGCCATTCCGCGAATAACAATATTACTATTCCCTCTCTGCGCATCACCGTTGTACAACAACAGGCGTACGACAACAACAGTATTATCACCGTTTCACGTTATAATCAAAATGCCGCGCAACCATGGTTAAGCGGGACCAACACCGCGCAATATTTATATTTTAACCAAACAGACCTGACGTTGCTTCGAAAATGGCTCTCGATAAATAACGTTGACTACCATGGCAGAAGGTTATATCCGTATCTTTCCACGGTGGTCGAGGAACAATATCCCGTCCACGGGAATAATATTCCTCTTCCACGAACAGACGGAGACTCTCGCGTCTTTCGCGAGATCGATCTCATCCATAAACAATGATCACGTAGATCTCGCCAATGACGAAAAAGAGAGAAAGATAGAGAAATATATATATATATATATATATAGAGAGAGAGAGAGAGAGAGAATGAGGACGAAAGTCCATTGCGGTTTCGCGGTACATAAGGTAGGTAAATGCGAGAACCGGGTGAGTTAGTTAAGGAAGAAGAGGCGAGAGAACGATGGCACCGTGTCCAAGGGACCGTTGTCCCGTGGCACGATTTCTGACTTATGCATACCCAGGATCGAGCCACTGGACACACAAGGAAACCCAGCGTACGTGACCAACGTCGCCGGTCCTGGCTCTGTACGAGTTTGCATGCACGCTTACACCGAGATGCAGAAAAATATGCAACGGCGAACAGCGTCCGGAGGAAAACAGGCGAGCCAAGTTGGAGAAGGAGGAAGCAGAGAGGATGCTGCGGGATAACTGCTCCGAGAATATGTATGCTTCGTACAGAGTAACGGTACCATAGAGACTGTGGATGACCCCGCCTGTGTAAATGCATGACCTCAATGGAGACGAGACCCAGGATCGGCAGGACTCCCTCCACCTCCTCCTCCTCCTCCTCTTTCTCGTCACTTGACCTCGGTGTGTGTGCAACTTCTGCCGGTTGACCGTCGTCGTCGCGCGCGAAACACGTAACCTTACGTGCATACATGTACACACTTAACCGGTACAGCGTAGAAGGGAAACACGCGAGCAACGTTGGCAATCGTCTGCAAGCTACCTGGGGGCCTTATGCATTACGTGCTCTCGCCGTATCGGCGTGGCTCACGTGTGCGAGCACACCGCACCCCGGAATGTATCATTTTGATAATCTCGCCTCGCGCAGAGACGCGGATATTAACGCCGGGGATCGGTAGCTTTGGAATTGTCCTCGTTGTGTGTTTGCTCGTTCCATCGCTCGCTATCGAGAGCGTATCCCGGCGAAGCAACGAGCCAAGATTGCAGACTGTTGTTCGAGAAGCGGTTTCTATACTACGCGGGTATTCAAAGACGATACACAGACAGCTGTGTTTGAACACTGCACGGATACGTACGCGATGGAGGTATCTATAGTTGTGAGGTGAATGGTAGATATCTTTTATCGTCTTATGCTCGATATATCTCCTTCTTTTTTCCTTTTTTGTTATACATATACGTAATAAAAATATCGTAGTCGGACACGAACGTTTGATAGAGCGGTCGATACAACATGCAGAGCAGCAAATTGCGATGAAATTCCAAGCTTTTACAATTTTATCGATATTCACCGGATACTGTACATATTTTCCGAGCGAATATTAGCCCGATGCGTGCGCCAGCATATCGTATGCAATGCGCCGAGTTATTGCGCGAACGATATCCAAACGGTCTGTCGCTATTAACACGCGAAGTAACAACGATGGAGAGAAAACTCGTATCGCGTTATATCAAGCAGCAAGCACCATCAGAAATCATTATTACTGACAATCATCGCTTTGGAAACCACTTGAACAGCTTGAAAATCAAAAGTAGCGCCTGTAACTGCTCCTTCCCCTCCCCCCCCGTCGCTTCGGCGTCTAATTAATCCCAAATTCAATATTTGCCCGTGAATTTCTACGAGAGCAGTTTTCCAACATTTTCCACTTTTTCGAATAATCGAATCGGTTCTGGAGAGTAGCTGGGGAATTGGCCAGAGGTAAACGAAATCTAGAAATCCGCGCTTGAAGGAGAAGCGAACGCGAGTCGCAACGTTATTCGTAAGTGCATCGACTCTCGAGGATAGGGACGGGAACCAGGATCAGAGTGTTCCTGACCTCTCTGCCGGCTCACGCGACCTCCGTACACACTGTACGCGGCGAAACACGCAACGGAGCAATCCGCTATATACACACGGCTCCGCCGGGCATCAATTTACGCTGGAATGTCCGCTCACGGTTTTATCAATATGCAACCTTCGACCAAGCGAATGGGAACTATTTACCGTACCGACTCTGCGTATCCACACGTCTGTGTACCTTTCTCTTTTCCCCTCGTTACTCTTTTTCCTCCACTTTTCTTTCTCCGCTCTTTGTCTGCTTCTCTCCTAGGCTGGCTATCGCGTTTCCCGTGAATTCCCTTCTACGAACCCGACCATCCTGCGCTTTGTCGAATATTAACGAGCCTCCGTGTCCGCCAGTGATCCACTCCAGGGAGTGTTTCGTTGTCCGACGAATCAAAAAATTCGTCGCAGGGATACGCGAGGTTCTTAATCACGGCCGAGAAACGAGCGTGCAATTTAATCGGTTAAATGAGATTCCGCGAGATTTGCGCGGAACACGCGTGCGCCTGGCTCGTTTCAACGTTCGACCCTGTTCTGCTCGCTGCGAGAGGAAGGAGAACAGCAGCGGAGTGAAAGAAGGTGGAAGAGACGCGCGCCGGTAATTACACACTGTTTGTACAAATTCGCCATGCTATCGGGAATATTTAGGAAAAATGAGCAACGATAAAGGACGGGCAGAGAGTAGGCAGAGAGAGGCAGGGGTGAGAGGAGAGGGAAAAATACTGGAATAAGAGGAGAGACAGCAGCGTAAAAAGGCAGCGTGGTATCAGCGTGGCAACTCTGCCGGAAAAATGTTAGTGGAGAGAGAAAGCGGAACCGAGAAAGGAAGCGCGAAAGAGCAGATTTGCCAAGGTGAATTACTGGTACGAGAGAATTCCAAAAAGATTCTGCGGGTGCTGAGTAGAACCAGAGCCCAGCCAGAACCGCGCTCGTAAATGGCGAGCTGTCATTAAAACACGTGTCGCCCCGAGTACCGTCCACCGGTTCACCCCGCGGCACCGTTCACTCCTTCCCTGACGTGTTTAACACGTAGCCACGGACGTATCGTCGACTTAGCTGTCGTTTCACGCGACGTAAATTCGCGAGCGTGAAGGTAAACCTCGAGCACGGAGAAATAATGCAAGAAAAACGTCGCGAGTTTCTGTGTATCATCGGCCGCGTTGTTTGCTCAGCAATTCGAAACAGCCGGAGAAATTACGAGAGAACGGAAGGTTGTCGCGCGGCAATACTCCGGTGGATATTCCGTGGCAATTAATCGTAGGAATCGTCGCGTCGCGTCGCGTCGGCTACGGAATTCGAGCGGAGTTGAACGTGCTTACGAGCAACGCGCCACCTCGGGCAACTGTCAATTGGGCTTTTCATCAACCGCGTTACCATCGAGCGGCGCATAATGCTTTGTTTCGAGCACGAAAACTATCTTGAGACCTCTCGACGGAAATTAATAACGCTTCCCCCAGGGACCAACCCGTTGCCGACAGAGAAAGAGAGAGAGAGAGAGAGAGAGA
>NIPQ01044488.1:0-10468 GCA_002806875.1 Lepidotrigona ventralis hoosana | reverse complement strand
TGCCCGCCAATGTGCTCGGAGTTACTAGCTCGCTTTTAAACGGTCAAAAGCTTCGCTTGTAGCCGAGCTTTTCATATCTCGTTCAACGCCGCGAATCGTTTGTGGCGGTGATCATCATTGTACTTTTTCTCCTCCCGTACACGAGGCCTCGATACCGATTTGTCCTTCGAAAAAGAGGACAGCGTTGCAGAGCGTACGCGCGCGCCTCCACCACTACTAATTTTCTAATATCGGTCGTTTGAAAATTAATCATCGTCGAGGGTAAATATTTTTTTTTAAACGACATAAGTACGCAACGGCGGGCCGTTATCTCTCATTTCCCTCTGACCCGCTGTTCCCTTCCAAAGCATGCTTTGACTCAGACTCGAGGCAAATAAAATGTTGCCAGGCGGCGGCAACACATTGGCCAGTGATATCGAAATTCGATTAGAAAGTAGGTATAATCGCTATACGCTGACGACAAATGGTAAAGTGTCGTATGTCGTCGTAAATATGAAAACGTGGTTGAAATTGAAATTCTGAGCGGGCAAGCGAGAGCAGAGAAGATCTCGCTCTTTAAAAAATCGTTTCCCGCTCTGCGTTTCCATTCGCGTCTCAGAATTAAAAAAGATATATACGGCTGTCAGTCTACTTAGAAATGAGCGTGGTCATGAAACAAATAATAAAATTTTATCACAGAAAATGTTATTTATTGCGTTTTACGATTGTTGGCAAACAACTAGTAAATTGTCTACTTAATTTACGATGGGGCATTTGAAATTTAGGTCCCCAATTGGAAGCGGAATGCAATAGAGGGTTAAGTTAATTGGAAAGTCGTTTGANCGTTTTAAAAAAAAAAAAAAAAAAAGGAAAAGAAAAGGAAAGGCACGACGGCAAGCGATCCGGTTAAAATTCAACTGGCGCTATCATCAATTTTCCTCGCTCCGCGAGGTTAATCAATTTCGTGAATCGATAATTACTGGCTCGTTACCATAAATTTTACATCGGGTATTGTGTCGCGATACGCGACTGCGACACCGCGATTCACCGCGATCTCACGAAGATCGTTATACCGATGAGCGCCGAGTGAAATTATTTCCCGGGTTTCTCGGGGTTCAAGGCCAGCCCTCATAAATAATCTTAGAACCGGACGATAATTGTAACTTTCGATCGATCGACCGAATCAAAGCCTTCGAATCAAATCGCGCTACGATTTTATGATTTGAGAATTGATTATTACTTGCAAGTGTAGCTTGCAAATTAACAGGCGGACAATACTTCGACAATTTCCGGCCATTATTGAGAAATATCGGCTCGGCTTTTGTTCATTTGAATTTTTATTTTCATTTCGAAAGAACTATTTGAAGCATTATTTTGTCAGAAACAATCGCGCATATCGATCACAGTGGGAAATATAAATGTGACGAACCGTAATGACGTGCACGGATCGAACGACTGAGTTTTTAAAAATTTTCATCTAAAATTATTTTCTTTCTACGCTTCATCCGCTCTTCCTCTGATTTAAATTTACGACTGATTATCGAAATTAATTTAATAATGATTCCTCTGGATTTGACACGACTCGTACGTGTATCTATTTTTATCGTTTGACCTGTTAAATATTTTAAAACACAGTCCAATTCTAAAAATAAAGAATAATAACAGATGTCAACAGCATACAGGGCAACAAAATGTTCCTCGGTTCTTAAACAAATTTGGGAATCTCCCGTTTCAATTCTAAAAATAATTTGGGAATTCCATGGTTATTATCTTTTTTTTTTTTCATTCGAACACTGTGACTATCGTGTCACAATCCGTAATTTACCGTAGATTATCGTAGTGATACCGTAAAATAATTGGGTATCACTTTTCTTCAAGTACATTCACCTTGCAGTGAGCTCGGTTATTTGACAAATAATACTATTCAAGTCCCATTTTCAAGTAAGTAACGATAAAGAAACTTGTCACTGTATGTATTTTCTTCTTCTTTTTTCTTTTTAGTTTTTCATTTACTATTTCAAATCAAATTTGACAAACAAGAAGTTGTTGGAAGAAACGAATGAAGATAACTGAAGGACGATTTAATCACAGATTGACGAAGATAATTTGAAAGTGAAGACGACTTGTTCGAACCCGATGATGGCCAATTTGGAGAGTGATTATCGAACACTGATAACGAAGAGGACAATATTTTCACTACACATAAAGGACGAATAGGAACGAGATCGTTCGACAGATGCCGAAGAAGATGATAACGAAGAAAACGAACAGAAAACAAGTGCAAGTGAATTATTCAAGGAGGAATTTCATTTTTTACCATTTTATTACCGCGAATTTTTACTCTTTATTACTTCGAACTTATATTTATTCCCCCAGTTATCTGCAAACGAGTCACTTGATTGGCAAAAAAATATATAAGGTATATATTCGAATGGCGTTAAGTCGATAAAAAGAAATACAATTCGCGAGCCATTACTTTGAAAGTAAATGATAAGTAGAAATCGCAAAATCGTAAATGGTAGATTAACTGTTACACTAATTAATTGGTCGTAAAGGGATGGTAAATACAAGTGGTTGAAAGTAAATGGTAAATACGAATCGTTCACCATTTGGAACGTTTCTTTAACTTTCGTTGACTGGTGGCTTCGTTTCAAAATCNCAAAAAAAAAAAAAAAAAAAAAAAGAAAAAAAAAGGAAGAAAAAGAGAAAACCGCCCTCGAGAGATTCCAGCGAACGGCAGAGCCAGCACCTTGGACGTGGCGGGCCTCCGGTAATTATCCCCGATATTATTTATATCCGCCGGTGGTTATATCACGATCCAGCGGAAAGAGAGCGCGAGCGAGACTGCAGAGCGAGGCCTGCCACCGCTTTGGCGGTTCCGCGCAAAACCTTCCGCGGGCATTCCTTCGCGGAAGAGGCGAAGGTCGCCAATTATCGAAGGCGGCTTAATGCGAGCCACTATGACGGGTCATATTCAGCCCCCTTTTTGCCCGCGCGCCGCGATTCCACGCGCCGCTGCAAAATGCACCGGCCGCTTCGTAAATCCTCCGAGATCCGCTTTCCTAACCCCTTGCCTTCGCTTTTTCCCCTTCAACCTCCACTATAGTGTTTCTTCACGAGTAGCCTTCACGAGGCTTTGGCCCAGGATTTTCACTTTATTTAGCCAACAATCGTACCAGCGTTTAGCAAAGAAGAAGATTTCTTTTGTCCCAAAGTTGCGATATTCTCTCAGTTTCGAGTATATTTAAATACAGGCAAAACAAATTAACAAATTTCTTTTCTAAGTGATGTCATATCGACGAGTTCAAAAAGGAAGCGACGAATTATTGTGTACTCAGTGGTTTGGTCACTCGTTATGGTCCGCGAATCAGTTGCCAGCGCAAAGGGTTTTTAGGTTAGGTTAGGTTTAGGTTTCAGTCGTAGGATGCTCGAATTTGATTTACGATTTTAGAAAAATTGCGTTACTGTCCAACACAATTGAAAAATTTCTGAGGGAGATTCGAGGCACTGGCCCAGGATTTATATTTAAATATTTAAACGTATTTATATTTAAATACAACCCAAAATACAGGCAAAATTAACAAATTTCTTTTCTAAGTGATGTCATATCGACGAGTTCAAAAAGGAAGCGACGAATTATTGTGTACTCAGTGGTTTGGTCACTCGTTATGGTCCGTCAACCAGTTGCCAGCGCAACGGGTTTTTAGGTTAGGTTTAGGTTTCAATCGTAGGATGCTCGAATTTGATTTTGATTTCGATGTCACAGTTTTGCATCAAATCTTGCGTGATAAGGAGGGCTTGTGTAGGGCTTGTTTGTATTGTTATTTCTGTGCAGAATTAGTCGTGTTATTTCAAAAAGGAATTTCCTGCAATTCATTTTCAAAGCAGATACTGATCGATTAATCGAGTATATAAAGCGATCCTTTTTCCACTATATTTAATATGTGTAAGAAATAAGAAATAATGTTCCTCAGCCATGGCTTCATAGTCTCACAAAACTCTTATATGGAAAATGAAAAATGATCGGTTGAAATTTCACATCTCTCAACACCATCGATCAACAATTCGCACGATTAGTTCGAAAAATGAAAGTAAAGTAAACTAAACACTGTACGGTGTGTCGATGGACAACGTACAATTAATTTCGGTTCAATTTATTCTGAATGGAATGAAATTTTGCGTCCCTGTCGTTTTGAAATGAAACGAGATGCATATTATTCCCTGTCGTATCAAACAAGAGACCATTTATTTAGCTCTAACTTTTTGTACTCTTGGTTTCGTGTAACGCGAGAACGCGTGNCGCGCCCTGTTGTACTCTGAACTTTCTCGACGAGACGAGAAATGCTTGCGGGTCTTCGAGCATCGTCGAGTAAAAACGTGCGTATCGAACGAAGCTTTCGATCATCCCGTGGCGACTTTTACCGCTAACTGAACTTTCGCGGGAGGAGTTATTTTGCAAGTTATTCACGAAAAAGTAGCCGCCTCAGACCCCGAGTTCGCGAATTTGTATTATATAATACATGTAACCTGCCTTATGACATAGCCTAATTTCACCTACATTTCTAAAAGACGGGATTGGAAATTCTATTCAATGTATCTGTTTAAAACTGATTTCAGATTCAATGGCAAACGTTCGCCTGTCGATGGACAATTCATTACGCGGCGTGATTATCACCTCAGGTTCACACATTCGCGTTTCGCGATCGAAACGAGAAGAGCTCGCCGACCAAGGCGGCCAAGTTTCGCGTCGAATCAATAACTTCCGAGGGAACAAGCCGACCCGACTAGGTATCTTAATCAGGCACCGCGGGGGACGGGGGGGGAGAGAGAGGATATGTTTATGACGAACTGGACGTCGCGCGTCCATCGAACGAAACGAGCCCGGCCTCTTCGAAACGAGCCTCGTCGTAAATTGATTTCATATCGAGCCACGCAAATAACAGGTGGTTGTACGTGGCGACGATTATGAGCCGGGCTTTACGCACGATCGTCGTTTTATAATTTCGCCGCCGAGCACACTCGTCTCGTTTGATCGTACGTGATAAATCCGGGGACAACACGGGAATTATTATGACGTCCTCGCCGGCAATTAGCGGGATCACGGCTCGAGATCGCGGCCTTTACGACGGCGTTTAACGCGGAGTTTACGATCGAATCGCGATTTCCGACGGATCTGATAATTCGAAGTGAACTCCATTCATTTCACCCAAGATGTCGACGTGTTTTCTCGATTCGAGGATGAACGCTGTCTGCGCAATTTAAAACGAGTCGTCGAGATATCCGGGGATTCGGAGAGAAGAGCTTTCAGAACTGAGATATCAAACAGGGTCGATCAAAAGGGTTAAAAGTTGAAAATTTCGCGCGATGAATATCGTTTGTCTTCTGAGGTCTGGCCATTCAGAAGAACCGACGCGACGTGGCAACGCAAGAGAAAGTCTCGCAAGCGTCCGTGGGACAACAGTCGGACGAGTCTGATACTGTCCCGTGTTGAATCGCGATCAATTTGTTCACGAAAATCTGCTTGTCAATCTCGCCCGTTTCTCGACGAAGAAGCGTCAATCGCGATAACCAAACGAAATCTCGGTTCTTGTTTCGCTTCAGCGTTTAACGTTAAGAAGCATAACTAAACACGCAGCGATGGGAAATTGCCGATAGTTTGAACTATCGTAACCTGGTGGAAGATAATAATACGTGAGAATCTACTTGGTCTCATTTTAAAGCGTGAAGCTTCTACTTTCGTCCCAGGTTTATATTTCACACCATGTAACACGATGAGAAAGTGAGAGTGCTTTTATTCAAATATCTGTGAAAGCATTAAAAAAATTTTCTTCGTAATTCGATCCATTATAGCTTTGAAGATCGAAGTTTCCTTTTTATTTTCTTGTTTCCTAAGAGAATGGAAAAAATTGCTTTCCTTTTGCTGCGCGATTTTATTGAACTTTGAACATTATGGTTAGGTGACGAGATGCTGGGATTATCTAGAATTTTTGTTCAACTCCAATGTAAATAAAATTCAATAGAAAATCGTACAACTTGAAGACCGCGACGGATCTAGTTATAAATAAAATCTTTCAACGTGTTTACGTACAATTTGTTTTTAAAGAAGAGAACACTTCTCCATTCGCTGCAAGATGTTAAAATATCATTGGAAAAAGAAAGAATTCAGGATGTTTAAAAACAGAAGCATGACAGTTTTGAAATGAGACCAAGCAGATTATTATATGACCTTTTTCAAAGAAGTTATGACAGTTTAAAGCAATAAAGTAAATCAGCAATTTTTCATTCAAATTAATTGCGGTGTAAAACTGACTCCACGAAAACAATTTGCCCGAATAATTTTTTGATAACAAGATCATAAAGTTCTTTTAGGAAAGCTAAAACATCCTACAAGCCAGTACATATCTCGCATTCTTCGTATTCTACGTGCAAAAACTCGTATAAAATATCCATATGCGCGTTCAGTTCTTTCCAATTTATTTTATATTAATTGGTAAAAAAAAATTTAGCGCTTTCGTGTCTTCGAATTTCTATCTCTGTTTATCACGCAAGTGGCTACAGAGTCACTTTGTCCTTAAATCGAGATATTTATGGGTTTGCTTAGAAAAATTGACGCTCACTTTCTTCAAGGAAGATTTAAAAGATTTTTCGTGTTATCTCGGATATATTCTATATTTGGCCTAATCAGTACAGATATAATATCGCAGAGACGTTAACGAATATCGCCACACTATCAAAATGAACGGCCCTCATTCCCCATTTTTCAGCTCATTCCTATATGAAGGAATGTTCGTTGCACGTTGCAAAATCCATCTAATGATACATAGTTGCCAGAGAAGCGATCCCGCGAACGATCGTTGAGTGACGGTCACCTCTGTCTTGGCTCTCATCCCCTTTACTTTCGTCTTTTTCATCTTGTTTCACCACAATAGCGCGTTCGCTACAGAATGACGCGATAATGACACCGAAAATATTCGCGCGCGACGCGGAGGTCAAGAAACCGGTAAGTCGGCTTTGTGCGACTGCAGAAAAAAAACGACACTGCATTTCCCAGATTCCTGCCGCTCTGCCATTCATCCTCTTCCCTCTCCCTCTTTTTATTCTCCTCTCTTCTTCTTCTTCTTCGTCCATTCCTCCTCCCATAACCTCTTCATTCGCTCTCTCTCTCCTTCACCATACGATTTTCCACATTTTTCCAACTCGATCGATATCCATTTTTATTGCTTCTTCTTTCTCTTTCTCCATTTTGCTGCCTCCTCCGCCAGAGTCGTTACTCCGACTGCGTGTGTTTCTTCTTCGTATTTTTGCCGGGCAATCGGTACGGCAGATACAACAGAGATATTATCCTGTACCAGATCGCCTCCGTCACCCCCCCCCTCCCGCTCCCTATTTTTCCAAGCCGATCGATATCGATCGGACGTGATTATCCCTCTCTTTCCCCCTCGACGAGTTTTCTTCGACGACATCGCGTTTCTTTCCTCCGCCATTCGAGGACGAACTGCGCCCGTGTTACGGTGGCGTTTTCGAGCGACTGGTTAATTCGCTGCCAATGCTCGGCAATTAGATCCCGCCTCAGGAAGATCTAGGCTCGCTCTCGCGGAATTAATCGTTGGATCTGAACGTTCCTTTTACACGCCCGAATAAAATTTTATGGTGGCCTCTGCACGGTCTACACACCGGCCTCTCCGCGTCGTTATTATTTGTTTTATTGTTCGTACACACCGGCCGTTTCTCCGTTTGCATGCTAGAATCGCGTTTACGTACAACGTAAGTAAGTAAGGATCCTCTTATCGGCGATGATATTTTATTTCGTTCAATCGGTTATCTAAGCGGAGATAATGCAATCTTGGCTTCACTGTTCCGTCGAATGGCTAAATAATTTGAAACAGCTTGGATATTCATATCCGTAGCAACGTCAAGCATTGGCCGCGGATTATGCAAATAAAACATTCGGTAATTGAACATTACTTTCCATTAAACTTATCGAGGACCATTTTGTGCCAGCGCCGCAGAAAATAAAATTCAAATGAGAGAGGGACACGTTTGCCAGTGCTCGGTGTATATGATATAACGGCGGATTTATTTTGCAATTTAAAACACCGTTTCAAATTTCTCAGCCGTTTCCGGCGAAATTCTTATTCCGACAGAAAGGAACGAGCGGCATAGAAACTAAATGCACACTCGTACACGCTCGCTCTGGCGAGTCGCGATAAATATGCTAAATTTGTTTACATATGATAAAAAAAATATTTTAGTTCCTCAGAGATAACTATGCTAATATTAAAAATGATATAAATTGAATGCAAGATAAATACATCGTTAACTCTCTCTCTCTCTCTCTCTCTCTCTCTCTCTCTCTCTGCAGAGGAGCGGACTCTTCGCTCGTAAATGTGATCAATTAAATTCGAGATTTATTTACCCTCCGTTCGAATAAATAAAATCCCCGATACACACGCGTGGTAATTCGGAAATTGACGTGTGTATGTGTGTGTGTGTGTGTGAACGTACCTGCCGATAAAGCATGAACAGAACGAAGCAAAAAGCCAATTTCCTTCGGTTATTAATTTATTCGAAAGCCGCGTGTGTTTTTACACGTTCCTCACGCTCGACTCTCATTTCAATTTCCCTTTGATAAATTCTGATATTACTTATCGCGAAAGCAAACTTTTATGATTTCAGTTAACGTCAGATAACATGGCGTGTATATTTGCAACGTGGTAATCCAAAGTCAAATTGTTACTATTACAAGATTTTCCCACTGCAAATTAGCCTGCAAATTTCGCAGATGTATATTCATATTCATTGTGAATCAACACAAATTGCAAATCAAATTCACCTCGCAACACACTATTATTTCTGCATTATCATCACTGTCCAACAATGAAGTTTTCTTCAAAAATTAAATTCCGCGTGCGAGAAATATTTTGGCTGATCCTTCGATATCCGTGGATATTTCATGGTTATTAATCATTCCGTCGCAACCATCATCTCCATCGAGTGTCATAATTACACGTGAATATGAATAAAACAGATAGAATGCGCAGCGGTAAGCGAACCAGTATAAGATGAATCTATAATTTAATATACGTGTTAACACTTTGTGGACATTTGAAATCAACAATCACGTGTAAGGAATATTTTTATATACATGTGTTATAAATAATTGTGTTATAAATTCTTGTCATTGTAGTATATTATAATTTCATTAATCTACTGTAACAATCTGGTACGATGACTTTTTTCGTTTCAACTATTTAAAAGATACGGCTATTCTTGTCAAAAGTTAATATTAATTTCTGTTTGGACAATAATCATCATTCGACTTGCACGTAGAATATTTTGATACGATTATTCCAGCGTCAACAAATATTTTCATTTATTTATTTGTATTAATATTTTTGGACGACCAACATCAAGTATGTCGCACACGCACACATATATACGTGAAAGTGTTGAGTAAATATAGAAATATTTCATGACTTACATATAGAAATATTTAATTAATATTATTATTAAATATTTAATGTATAATTTAAATTAATAATGTATAATTTAAATTAATAAATTTAATTTAAAATTAAATATTTAATTATTATTATTAAATATAGAAATATTTCATGAGTTACATATAGATAAATATTTAATTTGTGACGTCACTTTGTATTATTTTTTCGTTCAAGCACTATGCAATTTAATTTTCATTTCCGCGAGCAATAACTTTACATCGAGGTTCTTATTACAATCGCTTAAGAAAAGAAAAACTTGCAGAAACACTTGGCGAAGTTTGCAAACTTGGTGAATTTGATCTACGAAAGGGTGTAATTTACAGTGCAAAAAAGGCGAAAGGGTTGATTCCGAGTGCAAAACCTGTATCCAAGTGCTGCGTGTTCGCGACACGATAAATCAGTCTATCAATAACTACCTGGGATCATCGACCGACAGCTCGACGATGATCCAGCGGTCCTCCGGTCGTTGATTCGCGAGAATTTCGCCGATTTCTCGCGACGGCATATTTCTCGCGGACGGCCATTCCGCTACTCTCGAAAGCTAGTCTAGTCAGCCTAGAACCTAGCCAGCCAGTAGCAATACGAAAATATCGAGGCGCGAACCGATGAAAAATGCGCGGAATCCGCGCGATTAATTTACGATCTTGGAAACTGGTTTGCTGCTGGCTTCGAGCTCGCTCACTCGCTCGTTCGCGAATTGTTTCCTCCCGCGGAAACGGGAGCGGCGGGAGTCTCCCGTTGGCCGGGGTGTGCAATCACCGCTTCCCTTCACGTCGTCTGGCCGCCGAATTCCCGAATTTTCCAAATTTCCCCGATACCCGAAATTTTCCACATTTCCCGAATGTCCGGGAATCTCCCGCCGCGAGTGATGAACAGCCCCGCGAGTGCGAGGCTCTTGTTTCGCAAAGTACGTTACAATCTCACGATGAAATTTGCTCTCTCTCTAGCTCTCTGTCGCGTGCGTTTCGGGAGTTTCCCTTCGCCGA
>NIPQ01044466.1:0-27780 GCA_002806875.1 Lepidotrigona ventralis hoosana | reverse complement strand
CCGTACAATATCATACCGTATCATACTGTAACAAAGCGTGCCATTCCGAAACACGCCGTAACATATCATTCTGCATCATACGATACAATACCGTACCGTACAGTAACATAGCGTACCACACCTTACCATACCGTTCAATACCGAAACATACCGCAAACTATAGTACTCTAACATACTGAATCATACGAAGCAATACCGTTCCATACAGTTCCATACGATATAATACCGTCCCATAGCATGACACACGGTACCTTACCGTACCATCGAGACAACACCTACCGTTCCAAAATTTACAATACCATACCAAATGATACAATACAGTACCATATCGTACCATGCCATACCATACTGTACAAATCGCACCATCCCGTTCCATGCGATACAACACCGTACTCTCAACATCAACATCATACGATACAATACCCTACCATACAGAATTACACCGAATCATACCATAATTTCCTATAACACAACATACCATTCCGCACTATAAGATACAATGCCGAACTATTCCGCACCGTTTCTTACCCTACTGTAAAATACGGTACCTTATCGTGTCATACGACACTTCCGTAACAAACGGAAACGTACCGTGCCGTACCCTACAGTACCGTACCGTACCATACAGAACCATAACGAAAAAAACCGTAAATAACAATAAAATATCTAGACACACACTACCATATCGTACTGTGCCGTACCATACCGTAGCACACTGCATCATTCGATACGGTATCGTAGTATTACGAAACATACCGGAACATACCGTACCATGCGACAAAATTCCGTAACCTAACATACCATACTGAACAGTAACACACAGTACCGAACCGTAACATATCGCGTCATATCATACCACACCGTATCATACTGTACCATACCGAACCGTACCACACAGTATCATACGGTCCAATACCAAACCATAGAATACCATACAGTACCATACCGTAATATGTCGACCCATACGATTCAATAGAGTAACATACCGCACTATCGTACCTTACCGTACAATACGATACAATACCGCACAATACCTCACCATAACGCACCATACCGCACCATACAATACAATACCATACCATACTTTATCACACCGTACTTTTCCGTACCGTACCGTACCGTACCATTCCAAATCGTGCCCCACCATACAATTCCGACCCATACGATACAACACAGTACCAAACCGTTTCATACAGTACCATGGGAAACAGTACCGTACTTTACCATACGATGCCTCATCATAACGTTCCAAAAGGTAAAATAATGTACCGTACAATACTGAGCCATATTATACCATACCATAACATAACGTGCCATACCGTAGAGTAAAGTACCATACGATAAAATACCGAATCATACCGTACCACACAGTATTATAACGTTCCTTGCCGTGCAATAACCTATCATAACATCAGTGAAATTGGTATGGTACAATAACTTATCATACCGCACCTTACCGTATTATACACTGCCATACGATACAATACTCTGCCATACCTTAACATTCCTCACCATACCGTACCACAAAGTACCATACTGTACCATGCCTTAGCATACTTTAGTATTCCGCACCATAACTTTCCGTACAAAAACCATACCGTGTTATTGCGTACCATATAATCACACACCTTATCGTACCATACCATAGCGTATTATACAACATCGTACCATACGATTCAATTCCGTACTCTTCTGTGCCATAAGGTGTGCCATAAGGTTCCACAACGTTCCATACTGCAGTATATGATACAGTAGCTTAACGTAACGTTCCTTACTGTACGATAAAACGGCGTAACATACCGAATATCAACCGGTACCATTACGTTACATATTGTACCACACCGTTACGTGCGATATAATGCCAAAACATACGGTACCATACCTTACCTCACTGTACAGTGCCGTACCAAACCGTACCGTACGATATAATGAAAAGTGTGACGAATGGGCTAGAATGATACGACTGGGCAAAGTTAAAAAGGGTGACACGACTTGGCAAGCTTGACATGACTGGGCATTTGTGACATGACTGAACAAGAGTGAAAATTGTGACACGAATGGGCATGTGTAGAAATAGTGACACGAATGGGCAACTGTAGAAGTAGTGAAACGACAGGACAAGTTTGTCATGCTCTAACAATGGTAAAAATGTGTTTCACAGCTGGTAAAGTGCCGAAATAGTGACACGTCTGATTCATGACCGGGCTAGAGTGAAAATAGTGACCAGATTGGGCAAACGTGACTGGCAAACATTGGTCATGGTTAGAATCGGCAGGGCAATTGGTAAGTAAGCGATAAACCTGGACTAATGTCACACGACTGTGTGTGCTTGTGTAAAGATGAGACAGCACAAGAGTAAAATTACTGACGTCGGGACAAGTCTGTCATGCCCAGTCATTGGTAGAGAAGTATTACACGACTGGGAAAGAGTAGAAATAGTGATATGACTGGAAATGTTGTTCATGACTAGGCTAGTGTGAAAAGACGTGACATGACAGGACAAGAGGCAACAGCGTGTTACGATTAGACAAGTTTGACACCATGGGGAAGGTGTGAAGCATAGTGTCACTCACTGCTGGTCATGTGTAGAAAGGATGATATGTCTGGGCAACACTAAAATAGTGACACGTCTGGTCAAATGTGACGTACTGAACATACTGAACATACTGACATGAATAGTGAAAAGCGTGACAACACTGCACAATTGTAAAGTGAGTGACACATCTAGGAAAGAGCGACTTGACTGTACAAACGTGAAATGAGTCACACGACTGAGCAAGTATGATATGACTGGACAAGAGTCAGAAAAGTAACACGAATGGGCAATACTAGAAATAGTGACAAGTATGTCACGCCCGGGCAATAGTAAAAGAGGGTTACACTTCTGGGCAGGAGCAGAAATAGTGTCACGACTGGAAATGTAACTCATGATTGCGCTAGATTAAACAGAGTGATACAACTGGGCAAGAGCAGAACGAGTAACACGACTAGAAATGTTTTACACAACTGGGAAAGTGTAAAGAAGAGCGATAATGGTGGGCACTAGTAAAAAGTGTGACACGAATAGGCAAGGAAAGAAAAGAGCAATAAGACTGGTCATGTATGGTATACTGAACAATAAAAACTAAAAAATGTGACACTACTGTGCAAATGTAAAATGAGTGACACGTCTGGATATGAGCGACATAACTTTGCAAGCGTGAAAGTAATCACGGGACTGTGCAAGTGTGACATGTGTGACAAATCTGGGAAAGCGTGACACGACTGTGCAGGAGTGACATGACTGAACAATAGTGAAATGAGAGACACGATTGGACAATGATAACAAGAGTGACACATCTTGTCAAGAGTAAAGAGAATGGTACGATCGAGCAAGTGTAAAGAGAGCGACAGGACTGAGCAAGAGTGTCATGAGTTGCCAATTGTGGCTGTAGTGTCACAACTGGGCAAACGTAAACAGTGTGACACGACTGGGCATGAGTAAAGTGAGTGACAGAACTTGGCAAGAGCAAACGGAGCAACATTATTGGAGCAGGAGTGGCATGACCGCGCAAGAGGAAAAAGAGTGGCAGGACTGGGGATGATTAAAAATTGTGACACGACTGGAGCAGGAGTGACTTGTCTGTCATGCGTAGAGTTTGTCACGACTAAACCGGGAAAAAATGTAAGACAAAGCTGAAACAAAAATTACATGACTGAGCAAATATGAAAGTAGTGAAACAACTGGGCAGGTATAATAAGTTACTGTGCATGAGTTAAATGAATGGGAAATAGTGGAAAGAGTGTCCCGACAGGGCAAGAGTAAAAATAGTGTCATGACGAAGCAAGAGTGAATAGAGTGGCCAGCCTAGAGTGCCCCCGCAAGCGTGACATGATTGGGCAAGAGTAAAATTTATGACGTCTTGGCAGGGATGACATGACAGGGCAAGTGTGACATGAGTTGACGTGAGTAGAAATAATGACACGAATGAACGTGCGTGACATGAGACGGGAGTGTGAAAGGAATGACGCAACAGGAGCAGAATTGACACGACTGGACAGAACTATGATTATTAACACCACTAAACAAGTGCAAAATGGGTGACTCGCCTGGGCAAGAGCAAGAATTGATGTACGACTGAACAAGTGTGACATGTCTGGGCAATAGTAAAAAGAGTGACACGAATGGGCTAGTATAAGAAGGCAGGCACGGCAGTACATGTGCAGAAAAGGTGACATAAGTGTAGCAGAAGTGACATGACTGGGGAAGAATAAAGCGTGAGTAAAGCCTGGAACAGTTGTGACATGACTAGTCAAGAATGAAGAAAAGAGTAATACTGGGCAATTGTGGCATGAATGGTAAAGAGCAAAACTAGTGACACGAATGGGCAAGAGCGATATAACGGGCAAGAGTAAAAAGAGTATCACACTTGTGCAAGAGTAAGGTAGCAAAGGAAGAGTAATGAGTGTGATAAGTGTAAAAAGAGAGTCACGTCTGGACAAGTTTGACACGACTGGACAAGAGTAAAGAACACTGACATTGCTGGGCAAAAAAAGAATTAGTGACTCGACTGTAAAAAAGTAACATGACAGAACAAGAGTGAAAATGGCGGCACAACTGGAACAGAAATGACACTAATGGGCAAGAGTAGTAAGAGTGAAATCTGGCCAAGAACAAAAGGAATAACACGATTGGCCAAAGAAATAGTGATACGACTGGACATGTGTTACTTGACTAGGAAAGAGTGAAAATATTGACACGACTGGAGCAGAAGTGACGCGACTGGGCAAGAATAGAAATAGCTTCACGACTGAGCAAGAACAAAAGGTATGACTGGGGAAGACTAAAAAATAGTGACACGCCTGGTAATGGGCATGAAAACTGTCATGTCTGGAATACAGGAGACATGAATGCGTAAAGTGCGTAAAATGAGTGTCAAGGCTAGGCAACAACAAAAAGTGTGACACAACTAGGAAAGAGCTAATATCTCAGGAACAGAAATTACATTACTGAGCAGAAGTGAAAAGGAAGACACGACAAGGCAAGTTTGACATGACTGTGTATAAGTAAGTAGTGTGACACGTCAGGGATAGTGTCATATGACTGAGCATTAGAGGAAACAGTCAAACGAGAGAGCAAGAAAAAAATGAGTTACAAGACAGGGTAAGAGTAAAAATAGTGACTGGGCAAAGTAAAGGGCGTGACATAACTGGAGCAGAAGTGAAATAACTGAGCAATAGTAGAAATAGAACAAGAAGGGGCAAGTGTGACACGACTGGACAAGAGTAATAAGCATTACAAGACACGGCAAAAAGCAAAATGTCTGGAAAGACGGGGCAAAGCAGAAAGTGTGATATAATTGAAGCAGAAGATACTTGACTAGAAAAGAGTAAAAATAGTGAAAATAGATCAACAAAAATGTAATGCCTGGGCAAGATTGAAGAGATCGTCTTGACTGAGCAAGAGTAGAAAGAGGGACAAGGCTGGAGCAGAGGTGACATGTGTGGGCAAGTAACAAATGAGTGAAACGAATGGACATGGGAGAAATTACTAGGCAAATGTAAAAAGAGATACGACTGGGCTTCAGTTGTATTAATGCGAAATTGTGGAATGAGTGTCTCGATCGGGCAAGAGTAAAAAGAGTGTCACGTCGACAAGAATGACATAACTCTGCAAGTGTATCACTATTGTTCAAGAGTAAAAAGAGAGATACGGCTGTTCAAGAAAAGACCGACATAACTGATGCAGCTGTGACATAAATAGATAGGAGTAAGTCTTGTGACACGACTGGCAGGTGTAATCGGAGAGACACAACTGCAGCAGAAGAGATATGACTGGAGAAGAGAAAAAGTGTGTCACGTCTGGGCAAGAGTGACTCTGCAAGTACAAAATGTTGAGACCGTTGGGCAAGAGTTACATCATTGGGCAATAGTGGAATGTGACATGATTGGGCAAACGTTAAACGAGTGTCGCGATTGAACAGAACGAGAAAGAGTAACACGGCTGCTCAAGTACCAGAGGCGTGAAATGATTGGAGCAAAAGTGACATAAGTGAGCAGCACTAAAAAATGTGACACGATGGCAAGAGCAAGAAGATTGACAAGGCTAAGGCAGAAGTAACATGACTGGGGTGATGTGAAAGAAGGACACGACTGCGCAGGTGTTGGCATGACTTGGCAAACGTAGGAGGAGTACCACGAATGGGAAAGAGTAAGTAAGAGTGATACTACTAGATAAGAATAGAAATAGTGACGAATAGAGAAGGATTCTATGCCTGAGCAAGAGCAAAATGTGTGATACGACAATAGCAGAAATGACATGACTGGGAAGGAGTAAAATATTGACAAAGTTGGAGCAGAAGTGGCATGACTGGGCAAGACTAAAAAGAGTGACACGACTGAGCAAGTGCTTCATGACTGGGAAAGCGTAAAGGGAATGACACGATTGCGCAAGTGTAGAAATAGTGATACGATTAGAATAGTAAAATTAACACGACTGGTCAAATGTAAAAAAGAGTGACTCGACTGGGCAAGAGAAGAAATATTGACACGACTCGACAGTGACGTAACTTGCAAAAGTGAGAAGAGTGACACGAATGGGCAGTGGTAGAATGAATGATACGACTGAACAAAAGTGAAAAGTGTGACACTACCGGGCAGGAATCAAATGACTGGGTAGGAGTAAACATTGTGACACGTCTGTGCAAGAATAACACGACTGGGCAAGTGTGACATGAGTGAGCATGTATAAGAATGGTGACAAGACTATGCAAGTGTGGCTTGACTAGGCAAGAGTGAAATGTGTGACACTACTGGGCAAAAGTGATATGACTCGTGTCTTTTTTCCTATTTCTTCAGTCATCCACTTCGAATTTTTCATTTTTTCGTCATTTCTTCCTTTTAGTCATTTTCCTCATATGTTTCTCTTTAGCTTTCTCCTTTTATTCCTCTCTTCATGCTAATTTTGATTTTCCTTCCTTATTGTTTAACTTTTTCTCGTATTTATACGTCTGTCGTGTCGTTGTTGAGTTCGTTTAAATGTTGAATCGATTTTGTCTTTTACCTCGTTTGTCTTTGCTTCGCCACTTCTAATGCGTACCTTTCCTTTGGGCGGTTGCCGCGGCTGTTTCGCACCGTATGCACCCAGGCGGTGTGTCGTCCGGCGCCGTCGTGCTTGCCGTCCGTTTGGTATCTTTAAAAGACACAACGGTCCCATCGATTCGAACGGATCAGCAATGGGCGTGCAGCTATCCTCCGACCTCGGTTGAGAAGCAGTCTACCGCTCATCGAGAATTACTAATGTTCTGCTAATTCGTCGTTTTGATTTTATCAACACAATGACGGCCGCGAGTCGTTGTCTGAATTCCGAATGGCTAGTTAGAGCATCTATAGTCCCCATCAAGTCAGTTGCTGATGACTTGATGGGGACTTGTACGTATTTTAAACGTATGTACTTGTACTACCTGCGTATCTACATGTCAGATCCGAGTAATAGGTCTGTTCTGTATTTGTCGAATTGGTTCAAAATGTTGCCGTAGATTCGTTGCAAGCTATTGCGGCACGTCTGTATCAATGTGAACGAAGGTAGTAGTTGTACAACGGTAGACACTTAGTTGGTTCGTCTAGCGCTCACACGCGCTCTACCCAAGCCAAGAGCGAGGTGATACGTGCTTTACAGGCTCAAGGTCTATCGACTGAAAAATAAATGAAATTTATGTTGTATAATGATAATACCCAGTGAATTGGCAATCTAATAAAGTGGCGTCCTAAGCATATTGGATCGCCTTCTGCGTTTCAAGCATACTTGTTTGGTAGAAATAGCATTTGAGGGGACTAGAACATGATTATTAGATCAGTGAAGTCAAGATCATTTGAGCGAAACTTGTCTCAACGTTGTGTTTTGTGGTGGCACGTACGACGGGGGAAAATATGAATGTATACACGAATAAGAATGTGGCAAAAATCCTTGGTTGATCCTGCTAATAGTAATATGCTTGTCTCAAAGATTAAGCGATGCATGTCTCAGTACAGGCTGAATAAGTGTGAAACAGCGAATGGCTCATTAAATCAGTTATGGTTTCAGATCGTTCACAAGTGTACATGAATAATTCATTCCTTCAACATATTATCTCGATCTGATAGTCTTATATTATTATTCGCATCGCGGAAAACACAGTGAACACAGTTTTTCAATATATTACGCGTATCTAATATCAAGTAATGAACCTGAAACGATACAGTCATCCGGAAAGGTTGAGGGAACAGATGTGACCACTCATAATTATTGAATTTCATTCGGTCAATATATTATCACAATCTGATGGACTTATATATCATTCTACGTATCGCGTGGATCACAGTGAAATAAATTTTTCAATATATAACGGTAGTCTACCGATATTTATCGGTTTTGAAGTTTCACCGTCCTACGTTTCGGTTCGAGGCATACATGTGACAATTCGAAACTTTCGACATTCATTCTGTTAATATATTATCTCGATTAGATGGTCTAATGTTATTGTATGCAACACGGTGATCACAAATAACCCAATTTTTTAACATATAATGACGATCTGATATTATATATCGATGAAATATTACGGCCCTCCGGTATGGTACGATGATTACATCTGGCATTTGAAATTATCGACATTCATTCTGTCAATATATCATATCGGTTGAACATATTTGCGAAATTCAATCTGAACATATATTATTCTACACATTGCGTGATTCACAATTACTTTATACATAAATATCATCTTACATTAATGATCTGACCTGAAACGTTACGGTATCTCGATACGTTTCCGGTCTTACATATGACCGTTCAAAATTTTCGACATTCATTTTGTGAGTTTATCACATCGATCTGATGGTTTGTTTTATTCTACGCTTCGCGGGGATCACAACGAATTTTACATTTTTCAATAAGAATATCATCTACACTAATATTATTTTGTACAATAATATCATCTGATAATATTGATCGACCCTCAAATGCTACGGATCGGGGCTTACATATTACCATTCAGAGTTTTCGACATTTGTTCTTTTAATATAGGACCATCGTATCGATCTGATGGTCCTATATTATTCTAGGCATTGCGAGGATTACAATTGAAGCTTTCCTTTGTACATAGATATCATCTAGTGTTATTTATCGACACAGGAATATTAAAATCCTCCGGTACTTTTCGTTTCTTACATACGACGTTAAAATTTTGGACACTATTTCTGTCAATATATCATATCTATCTGATGTCTTACGTTACTCTGCGCATAGCTGGAATTACTATGAGTATAATTAATTAATATATAATAACGATCTAGTATTATTCATCGACTCCGATGTATTACGGTTTTCTGAGACGTGGAAACAAGTTCTCATACGCTCTCAAAGAATGCCCGACATTCAGCGTAACAATACATTATCTCAATTTGATTGTCATATATTATTCTACGCAAGGCAGGTATGAAAACAATTTTAAAAAAAGGATGAACTAATATCTTTTATCGACCCTGAAATATTACGGTGTACAGATTCGACGAAAGTGGTGTCCATGTACTTCTTGAAAATTCTCGACATTCTCCGCACAAATGTATTAATACGATCGGATTGTCATATATTTATACGCATCGCGGAGATCACTCTGAAAAAAATTTTTTAGTACTTTACGACGATCCAATATTATTTATGGAGAAATGTTATGGTGTTCCGGTACGTTGAATGAGGTATACAAATGATACTTAAAGATATTCGACACTTTATCAATATACTTAGTCGATCTGATTGTTTTACTATTCTACGCATCGCAGGGAACACTATGAACTGGGATCACCATGAACAAAATATAACTATGAACTAATACTATATTCAGAAATATTACGGTACTTGGAATGAGATTAACATGTGTCACTTCATAACTTTACAAATTCATTCTGTCGCTATATCATATCGATCTGTTGATCATATTGAATTCTACACAACGCGAGGTTCCCAAGATTCGCAATTTTGTTCTACGTAAATATTATCCAATGTCATAAATCTAGCCTGAAATACGTACATCCGGTAGGGATTGATGTTTACATATGACCATTCATAATATTCGACATTCATTCTGTCAACGTCATATTACAACTTTATATTATTCTACGCATCGCAGTGATAAATATGAACACCATTTCATTATAAATAAATATAATCTAATGTAGTTTATCGAGCATGAAATGTCACAGTGTTCATGAGGTGTAAATATGATGACTCAAATTTTCGACATTCATTCTGTCGATACATTCTATCGATCTGATTATCTTATGTAATTCTACGCATCGCGGGGTCACAATGGGCACCGTTCCTTTTGTACACAATAATTATCTAACATTACTTATAGAAATTGAAATATAACAGTCATCCTTTTGCGGTCCTGGGTTTTAATACGACCATTCAAAACGTTCGACATTTATTCTGTCAGTATATCAAATCGATGGAAAGGACTCATATTGCAATATGCTCCGAGGGAATCACAATGAAATCTTTTTTTTTACACAAATATCATCTGCAATTATTTATCTATCCTGAAATACTTCGTACGGTTTGCGTCTTGCAAATCACACTTCAAAATTTTCGACATCTATTCAGAGTATGATATCGACCCGATATTCTTATGCTATTCTTATGTTATTCGCATCGCGGGGATAAAAATGCACTTGATTCTTTTGTATATGAATTCCATCTTATATTTCATATCGACCCAGAATTATAATGGACCTCAGGTACTTTTCGGCGAATATAAGTAACTCTTCAAAATTCTGTCAATATATCATATCGATCAGATTGTCATATACTATACTGCGCATCGTGGTGTTCACAATGAATACCATTTCCTTCTTCATAAATATCATCCAATATTATTAATCGTCACAGAGATAAGACGATCCCCCAGTACGTTTCGGTGCTTACATATACACTTCAAATATTTCGACAATCATCCTGTCAACATATCATCTGAACGATTTATATTATTCTACGCATCGCTGGGTGCTCAATTTTCTCTACGTAAACATCATTTAATATTTTTTATCGATACTGAAGTATTACTGTCCTCCGGATCGGAACTTACATATAACCACTCAAAATTTTCGATATTCATTCTGTCAGAATATAACATCCATCTATTGGTTATGTTATTCTACTCATCGCGGGGAATACAATAAACACCATATTATAGTACATAAATATCATCGAATATTATTAATCGAACTTAAAATACTACGGCTCGCCTGCTCGTTTCTGGGCTTATATATGTGAATACAAAATTTTCGACACTAATTTTGTCAATATACCTTATCCATCTGAAGATCTTATATCATTTTACGCATTGCAGGGTTCACGAACACCACCCACTTGTACACGAATATCATCTGATATTACTTATCGACGCAGAAATATTAGGGGTTTCACTGACTGTTAGGATACTCTATGTGACGATTCAATTTTTTCGAAATTCATTCTTTCAGTATATCATATCTTATTTATTCCATTCATCGCGGTGTTAACAATGTTCTCCATTTTTTTGTACATAATTATCATCTAATATTACATGTCGAAACTGAAATATTTCGGTCCCCCAGTACATTTCGAGACTCGTATATGCATTTCAAAATATATGACACTGGTTCTGTAAATATATCATTTCGATTTTATGATCTCACAATTTCCTTCGCATCGTGGGATTCAAAATGAACACCATAGTTTTGCACGTCAATGTCATCTAATGTTATTTATCGTTCCTGAAGTATTACGTATTTCCGATACGTCTCGGTGCTTACGAACGAACCTTGAATATTTTCGACATTCATACTGTCAATACATCCTATTGATCAGATTGACTCATATTATTCTGCGTATCGCAGTGTTCAGAATGATCACAATTTCTTTGTACTTAAGTATCATAAATATTATTTATCTATCCTGAAATATTACGTTCGTTTCGGTGTTAACATATGACCATCCAAAATTTTCGCCCTTCTTTCTCTCAAAATATCATATCGATCTGTTGACTTCATATTATTCTACGGACCGCGGAGTCCGTTTGAACACCACTTTTTTTTCATAAATAGAATCTAACGTTATTTGTCGACCCAGAAATATAACGGTCCTCGCGTACGTTTCGGAGTATACATATAACCACTAAATATATTCGACATTTTTTCTGTCAATATGTCATATCGATCTAACTTTTTTATATTATTCAACGCATCGCGAAGATCACAGTGCATAATTTTTTATGCATAGTAATTATCTAATATTTTTTATTGGCTGATTTTTTTTTACTGAACTGTAACGGGCCTGCTGTACAGTTCGGTGTTTCCATATGACCCTATATATAATATTCGATATTCATTCTGTCTACTTCATATTGCTCTAATAGCCTTATATTATTTTACGCTTCGCGATGATCATAAAGTGTTCCATTCTTTGTACATAAATATCATCTAATGTTATTTATCGGTGTTGAAATATTACGTTTATCGGGCATTGTTGGAAGTTCGCATATGACCATTCAATGTTTACGACATTCAATTTGTAAATATGTCATATTGATCTGAAGGTCTTACGTTATTCTACACTTCGCGGTGTTCACAATTAACACCAATTGTTTTTACACATATATAATCTAATGTTATTAATGAATTAATGAAGTATTACAGTCTTCCGGTACTGTCCGGGGATTACATATGACCATTCGAAATTTTCTACATTCATTCAGTCAATATAGCATATCGTTCTGATGGTTTTATATTATTCTAAGCATCGTAGGATTCACGATGAACACAATTTTTTTGACCGTAAATTTCAGTTGTTCTTATTTATAGATCCTGAATTATTATGATACTCATGTACGTTCTGAGGCTCACAAATGACATTTAAAATTATCGACATTCATCCTGTTAATATATCATATCGATCTGGTGGTCATATACTAATCTACGCATCTCGGGTATGACAATTAACGCATTTTTGTACATAAATATCATCTAACATTATTAACGTCGCTGCGACTTTACTGGTCTGCGGTTCGTTTCGGGGCTTATATATAACCAATCAAAACTTTAGACATTTATTCTGCTTAAATATNATCGGGGCTTAGATATAACCAATCAAAACTTTAGACATTTATTCTGCTTAAATATATTACCGATCTGATGGTCTAATATTATTCTATGCTGGGGATCACAATGGACACCATTTTTTTTTGACATAAATGTTATCTAATACTATTTATCGAACAAGTTTTACGCTCAGCCGTTTCGATACGGGGATTAAATATGACACAACAAACATTTAGACATGAATTCTGTAAATATAGTGACCTGATAGATGTTATTTTATGCACCGCCACGATCACAATGAACAACTTCACTTTATTGTACGTAAATGTCATCAAATATTACTTATGACCCAGAAGTATGAAAGCCTCCTGGTACGGATCGGGGCCAACATACAACAGTTGATCAAAACTATCAACATTTTTTATGTCAATATATCACATCGTTCTGAATGTCATATATTCATATCCCCATCGCGTTTATTACAATCAACAAAATTGTGTTGCGCACTATTTTCATCTAAAATTATTTATCAGCCCCGAATTATTACAGTCCTCTGGTATGGATCGTGACTTACGTAATGACAATTCAATATCTTCAAAAATCATTTTGTCAATATATCATATCGATCTGAGTTATTATATTATTCTACGCATCGCGGGATCCACAATCAACCACACATTTTGGTACACAAGTATAACCGAATATTTATTTATGTCGAATTATTTATTGACTCTGTATAGTTACCGTCCTCCGTTACGATTCGGCGCTTGCATATGAAAGCTCGAAATATTCGACACTCATTCTGTTAATATATCACATCCATCTGGTGGTCATATTATTCTACCCATCGCGGTGTTCACAGTGAACACCATTCCATTTACATAAATATCATCTAATAATAATTAACGATCCTGAAATATACGGTGCCTCGGTACGGTTCGATAATTACATGTGGCCATGAAAAATTTTCGATATTCATTCTGTCAATAAATCATATTGATCTGACAGTCGTTTATTACTCTACGCATCGCAGGTATCACTATGAACAAAATTTTCAATACTTCTATGATCAAATATTATTTATCTAATCTGGAATATAACGGTATACCGGAATGTGGAATTAGGTTTAAATGCCCATCGCAGTATTAATATATTATCTCGATCTAGTGGTTTCATATTTTACTACGCATTTCGAGGAACAATTTAACCCAATTTCCTAAAATAACACTATGATCTAAAATAATTTATCGACGTTGAAATTACAGTATTCCTGTATGTGAAATAATGTTTACATATGCTCGATGAAAATTTTCGACATTCATCCTTTTAATACATTATCTTGAGCTGATGGTCCTATATAATTCTACGCATAACGAGGAATACTTTAAACAAAATTTTTTAGTACATGACGATGATCTGATATTATTAATCGACCCTGAATTACTACGTTTCTCCGTTACGTGGAATGAGCTTTATAAGTGCTACATTAAAATACTCGGCATTCACCGTATCAGTATATAATCTCGATCTGATCGCCTTATATTATTCTACTCATCGTTGCGATCCCAATGAACACAAATTTTTAATATGTAACAACGATCAATGTTATTTCTCTTACCTGAATCAATAGGGTGTTCCGATACGTGGAATGAGGTTTCCATATGCTACTTTCGAATACTCAACATTCACCGTATCAACGTATTATCTCGATCTAATGATCTTATATTATTATACGCATTGCGGGAATCTCAATGAACAAATTTTTTTATTATATAACAGCGATCTGATATTATTTATACCGCCTGAAAAGTTATTTTGTTTTGTACGTGAAATGAAGTTATTAATGGTCCTTGAAAACTATCGACATCAACCGGATCATTATATTATCCATCTGACGTGTGTGTAATATTGTACTCATCGCGGGGATACTGTGAACACAATTTTTTCATGTAACGACTATCCAATATTTTTTGTCGGGCCTGCAATTTTCCGGAGTTCAAGTACATGGAATGAGGTTTACATATGCACTTGAAAATTCTCGAAATTAACCGTCTATCACCATCAGATTTTCATATATTTTTCTACGTATCTAGAGAATCACTAAGAACACAATTTTTTATAACGACGATCTAATATTATTTATCGGCAATGAAGTAATACGGTTTTCCGATACGTGAAATGAGATTTACGTATACTCTTCTATAATTTTCATTATTCACCGTATCAATATACTATGTGATGGCCTTTATTATTCTGCGCAACGTTTAACTGTGGAAACAATCTTTTAATACATAACGCTAAACGAATATTCTACATGGACCATGAACAGTGCTCCAGGGCATTTAATCATGTTAAACATGCTCCCTGAAAATTCTCGGCATTCAACGAATCAATACATTTACTCGATCTAGTGATCTTATATTAATCTACACATCGCGAGAATAATACGGACACAATTTTTTATTATATAATGATGATCTAAAACTATTTATCGAACTAAAAATATTGCAGTATCCGGGTACATTGAATAAGGTTTATAAATGGAAATTGAAAATTCTCGAAATGTACCGTATCAATATGTTATCTTAATCTGATAGCCTTATATTATTCTACGTATGGTGGGTAATTCTGCAAATACTTTTTTTTAATGTATAACGATGACCTAATAACATTTATCCACCCCGAAATATAACGGTGCACCGAAAGGTGAGATTTTTTATATTCTCTTTGATAATTCTCAACGTTCACTCTACCAATATATTACCTTGATCTGATAGTCTTATATTACTCTACGCATTTTTCTTATATAAATAGAATTTTTTTATTTATAATGATGATATAATGTCATTTAACGACACCGAAGTATTGCGGTTATCCGGTGCATGGAATATGGTATTCTCCTTGAGAATTCTCGATATTCTCCTTATCAGTATAGAATTCTCTATATTCTCCTTATCAGTATATTATCTTGATCTGATGGTCTTATATTATTCTACGCATGGCGGGAATCACATTTATTTGTACATAAATACCCTCTAACCGGTTTATATATCATATCAAACTGCTGGTCTTACATTATTCTATGTATCAAGGGGATAACAATGGAACCATTCTTAATAACGACGATCTAACATATTTATTGACTATGAAGTGTTATAGCCGTCCTGTACGGTTCGGTGATTACATACAACCATTCAAACTTTTCGACAATAATTCTCTCAATACATTATCTCGATGTAATTGTCTTATATTATTCTTCATCACGGAGATCACAATAAACACAATTTTTTGGTATATAATTATCTAATATTATATTTCGACATTGACATATTACAGTCCTCCGTGGTTTCTGGAATCACATATGACAATTCAAATATTTCGATACTCATTTTGTCAATACATTATTTCGTTCAGATGGACTTATTTTATTTTACGCATCATGGGGATCACAAAATTCTTTTAATACACAGACTATCCAACGTTATATATAAAACTTGACATACTACAATCCCTCGGTACGTTTTAGGATTACATTTATTTATGACAATTTAAAGTGTTAAAATTTCATTTTATCAATATATTATCGATCTGATAGCTTTATATTATTGTAGGAATCTCTTGGTCCAAAATTTGCACCATTTCTTTTTAAAATAATATCTTCCAATTTCATCAATCGACAATGAATTAATATAGTCCTCGGGTACGGTTCGGTGCTTACATATGAATATTCAAATTTTTCGATATTCATCCTGTCAAAGTGATGCTCGCGACGCGCAAAGTAATATAAGACCAACAGACCGATATAATATGTTGCAGAATGAATTTCGAAGGTTTTCTCTGTCATATGTTATATACGAACCATTCTGGTGGAACCTAATAATTCAGGGGTTACAAATAAAATTAGGTGTAAATTTGGAAAAAGAAATGGTGTTCATTATGAGCCCCGCACAGATAACTTAAGACTATCAGATCCATATAATATATTGACAAAATTATTGTCGAAAGCTTTGTATGGCCATGTGTAACTCCAGTATTGAACCGGAGGACCGTACAATTTCCGGGCAAAATGATAATATTAGATGTTACTTACGTTCAAAAAAAGATGTATATTTTTGATCCTAGACATGAGTAAAATGCCACAAAACCATCAGATCAATAACATCTACTGACTGAATGTCGAATATTTTGAAGGGCTATTTTATTTGAGCCCCGAAACGTACACAAGAAGAGAAATATTTCAGTGGACAAACATTTTATGATCACTAAGTGAAAAATATTGTGTTCATTGTCATGCCCGCGATACATAGAATGCTATAAGACAATCCGATCGAGATAATGTATTGAAGAGTGAATGAATATCGAATAATGTATTGAAGACAGAATGAATATCGAATACTATGAATTGTCATATGTAAGCTTCGAACCAAGCCGGAGAACCAGAATTTCGTGGTCGAAGTATGATATTAAATCGTCGTTATATATTAAAGAACTGTGTACATTGCGATCCCCACGATGCGTAGGATAATACAAGATCATCAGTAATAATATATTTACAGATGATTGTAGAAAATTTTGAAGTGTCATATGTATGTCCCGAAAAGTATCGGAGGACAGTAAAAATACGGGGCCGATGAAAATTATTCGATCGAAGTTATATACCAAAAAATTGTATTCATTACAATCCCCGCGATGAATACAATATAGGACAATCAGATCGAGATTCTATATTTGAAGAATGAATGTCAAAAATTTCGGATAGTCATGTGTAATCTCCGAACCGTGACGGAGAATAGCAATAATTCGGGATCGATAAATGATTTTCAATCGTCTTTATAATACAAAATTGTGTTCATTGTGATCCGCGAGATTCGTAGAATAACATAAGACAATCTGAACGTAATAATGTATTGACAGATGGTTGTCGGAAATTTTGAAGTGACATAAGTAGTCCCCGTATCGTATCGGAGGACAGTGTTATTTCGGGGACGATAAATAATAATAGATCGTCAGTACATACCAAAGAATTGTATTCACTGTGACCGCCGAAGTGCATGGAGTAATATAAGGCAGTCAGACCGTGTAAATATTATGATGGCATGTATGTCGAAAGTTTTGGTTGGCTATATGTAAACCACGAACAGGACCCAGAGGACTGTAACTTTTCCGTGTCGATGCATAATATCATGTCATCGTCATATATTATTTAATTGTATTCTCTGTGACCCAGCTATGCGTAGAATAACATAAGAAATTCAGATCGAAATAATAATTTATATTATTTATATTGACTGTATGAATGTCGAAAGCTTTGAATATTAATATGCTGTCCCCGAAACGTGCCGGAATACCTTAAACATTCGGGGTCAATAAATAATATATGATCATAGTTAAATATTAAAAAATTGTGCTCATTGTTTTCTCCGCGATGCGTGGAATAAATATAAATATCAGATCGATATTAAATATTGATAAAATGAATATTGGAAAATTTGAATAGCTATATGTAACCCCGAATCGTACCGAAGGACTATTATATTTCAGTGTCGATAAATAACATTTGATCGTCGTTATATATTAAAAAATTGTACACATTGTGATCTCCGTAAAGCATAGAATAGTACAAGGCAAAAGAACGAAATACGATATTGACAGAACGAATGACGAAAACTTTGATTTGTCATATGTAAGTCCCGAAACTTACCGGTAGATTCTAATATTTCAGGGTCGATAAATGATATTAGATGTTCGTTGTATATAAAACAATTATGTTAAATGTGAACCTTGCGATAGAAGTAGAATAATAGAAGTAGAATAATGCGATAGAAGTAGAATAATATAAGACCTCCAGAGATAATATAGTAATAGATTGAATGTCGAACGTTTTGAATTGTCATAAGCCACGATACTGGGGGACCGTAATATTTCGTGGTTGGTAAATAAATGTAAATAAATGTAAATAAATGTAAATAATGCGTTGAAATATATAATACTATCAAATCGTCATCATATACTGACAGAGTGAGTGTCGACCACTTTGAATGGACGTATTTAAGCTGCCAAATGTACCGAAGAGCGGTATTTCAGGTTAGACAAATAATACTTGATTGTCGTTAATACCAAAAAATTGTGTTCATGTTTATCTCGCGGTTCGTAGAAATATATAAGACAGTAAGATCTGTACGAAATATTTTTAGTGTAATCTCCGAATCATATCGGAGGACTTCAAAACAGTAGACTCGATAAATATCATTCGATCGTCGTTATATTTTAAATAATTGTGTCTATAGTGATCCTCCGGATTGGTGTAAGGATATAAAAACATATCAACGTAATTTGTTGATACGGTGAATATCGATAATTTTCTTGAATAATATGTAAACCTCATTCCACGAACCGGAACAACGTAATTTTTCAGGGTCGATTTACGATACTATATCGTCATTAAATACTAAAAAATTGTTTGCATAGTCGTCACAGCGATGGATAGAATAATATAAGGCACTCAAGAAGAGATAGTATATTTTTTTGGTGAATTTCGGTAATTTTCACGGATCATATTTATACCTTTTTTCCACATACCGGAACACCGTAATATTTCAAGGCCGATAAATAATATCAATTCGTTGTTATATATTAAAAAATTGTATTCATAGTTTTCCCCGCGATGTTAGAATAATAAAAGAAAATCAGATCGAAATGATATATTGACAGAATGAATATCCACATATAACCCTGAATATTACCGGAGGATTATAATACTTCAGGGTTCATAAATAATATTAGATCGTCGTTATATATTAAAAAATTGTGTACATAGTAATCGCAGCCATGCTTCTAATAATATAAGACCATAAGATCGGTATGACGTATTGAAAGTGAAAATTTTGAATTGTTTGTGTACCTCGCTGTGTACCTCAAAGTAATGAAACTTTGCAACTTTCCAAGCTCGTTATATTATATTAGATGATATTCATGTACAAAAAAATGGAATTTATTGTGAACCCCGCAACGCATAGATTAACATTAGGCCGCTATGATATACTGACCGAAAGAATGTGGAAAATTTTGAATTCTCGTATATAAACCACCACTTACGGGAGCTCCGTAATATAGCAGGCACTATAAATAATATTAGATGATATTTATGTACAACGAAATGGTGTTCTCACTTAACTCCACGACGTGTTGGATAATATAAGATCAAAATCGATATTATATATTCACATAATGAATGTCGAAAATTTTGTGGATCGCATATTATCACCGAACCATACCAGAGGACAGAACCATTTCAGGTTCAATAAATAATATCCGGTAGTCGTTTTACGTAAAATATTTTCTTTATTATGATCCACACGATACGTACAACATACAAGACAATCAGATCAATATAATATAATGACAGAAAGAACGTCGAACTTTCTGAAATGTCAGATGAAAGCACCGAACTATACAGGAGGACTATAATGATACTGCATCTTTAAATAACGTTAAATCGCGGTTATATATTAAAAAATTGTGTTCATAGCGAATTCGGCGATGCGTAAAACAATATAAGGCTATCATATCGAGATAATGTATTGATACCTTGATGAGAATTTTCAATAAGTATTGAATTGTATTCAATAATGTATTGATACCTTGTAGAGAATTTTCAATAAGCATATGTAATCATCATTGCACGTACTGGAGTACCGTAATATTTAAGCACCATAAGTAATATTAAATCGTCGTCAGATATAAAAAAAAGTTGTGTTCATACTCATCTCCGCGTTGAGTATAATAATATAATTACTTTCAGATTGACGTAATATATTGACAGAATGAATAACAAAAATTTTAATTCGACACATGTAAGCTCCGAATGGTACCGGAGAGACGTAATACTGCAGGGTCGATAAATACTACTAGATCTTCGTTATATTTTAAAAAATTGTGTTCATAGTGATCACAGCGATGCGCAGAATAAAACATGACCGTCAATTTGATATGATATATTCACAGAAGGAATATCGATATGTTTAAATAGTCATATGTAAAACTCGTTTCACTTACCAGAATTCCATAATATTTCAAGCTTAATCAATAATATTAGATTATATTTATGAGCAAAATAAGTGTTCATAGTGATCATAGTGATTCGTAGAATAATATAAAGACATTCAATCACGATAAACTGTATTTGATGAAATTTATGTACAATAAAATGATACAATCAGGTGGTGTTGATAGTGTTCCCCGCGATGCCATGAGAAATATAAGTCCATCAAATCGATTTGATATTATATCAGAAAGAATAACGGAAATTTTTAATAACCGTATGTAAACCACAATATATTTACCTGAACTCTATAATATTTCTGGCACGATAAATTGTATTAGATGACATTTGTGTACAATAAAATGGTTTTTCTTAGTGAGCCCCGTGATTCGTAGAATAATATAATACTATCAGATCGATATAGTATATTGACAAAGTGAATGTCGAAAATATTTAATGTTCATATGTAAACCTCATTCCGTGTTCCGGAACTCCGTAATAGTTTAAGCTCTATAAATGATGTCAGATGACAGACTTGTACAATAAAAAGCTGTTCACAGTGAACCTAGCGATTCGTAGAATCATATGAGACAATTAGGTCTTTTTGATATATTGACAGAATGTCGAATATTTTATACACATATGCAACTGCAGATCAGTAAAGGAAGACCGCAATATTTCAAGGCGATAAATAATATAGACAGCCGTTATATATTAATTCAATGCGTTCTTGCTAATTCCCACAATGCGCAGAATAGTATGAGACTTTCCGATGGATATGATTTATGGCGAGAAAGAATGTCGAAAATATTAAATTATATTAGCCCAGAACAAAAACGTAGTTTTTAGCGTCAATAAATAATATTAGAATATATTTATGTACATAAAAATGTTTTTCAATGTGATCCCCGGGGTGCGTAAAATAAGATCAGATCAGTATAGTATATAAACAAAATGAATGTACAAAATATTGAAAGATCACACATAAACCCCGAATCATACCTGATGGCTGTAATATTCCAGGGTTGATAAATAATGTCAGCTCATATTTATGTAAAAGGAAATAGTGTCCATTACGATCCAGCGTATTATTATATAATCAGACCGACAATCAGACCGACATGATGTACTGACAGAAGTTATTTTTCGAAAATTCTGAAATGTCTTATGGATGCCTCGAAACTTACCGGACGACCGTAATATTTCAGGATCGATAAATAATTTTAGATGACATTCATATACAAACGAATGGTGTTGTGTGCAACCTAAGCGATGCATAGTATAATCTAAAACCATCAGATCGAAACAAGATATTCGTAGAATGAGTGTCGAAAGTTTTGATTTGTAGATAAGCAAATCGAAACATAACGGATCATAATATTTCAGAGTCGATGAATAATATTAGACGATATTTATGTTCACAGATAAAATGTTCAGTGCGATCCTCGAAATGCGTATAATATAGAATTATCAGATGGTTATGGTATGTTGACAGAAATAATGTCTATAATTTTGAACAGTCAAATGCCCCGAAACCTACCAGATGATCGTATAACCTCAGGGACGACAACTCATGTTAGAAGATATTTATCTACAAAAAAATGTAGTTCATTGTTATAACCGCAATGCTTAGAATGTGAGAACATCAGATCGACATGACACGTGACAATAATTGTCGAAAGTTATGGTTACACTTAAGCCGGTGGACCGAAATATTTCATGATCGGTAAATAATACTAGATACAATTTGTGTCCAAAAAAGGCGTCCATTGTGCGCGATGCGTATATGCCACCATAACTTTGAAATGATATATTGACAGGAAGAATGTCGAATATTTTGAATATACATAAGTAACAGCGTCGATAAATAATATTAGAACATATTTATTAACATGAAGATGTTCTTCATTGTGTTCCACGCAATACGTATAGTAATATAATACCATCAGATCGATACTATATGTGAACGAAATTAATTTCGGAAAGTTTGAATTTCATAAGAAAGCTTCTTATGAAAGCCGTGAATCGAACCGGAGGACCGTAGTACTCAAAGTCGAAAAATTTTAGTAGATGTTATTTATGTACAAAAAAATGAAAAAGCATTGTGAGCCCTGTGGAATAACATAAGATCATCAGATCTATATTATATATAGACAGAAGAAAATGAATGTTGAAGTCATTAATTAGTCATATAGCCCAATACGCAACGGAGGTATACATATTTCAACAATTACAATTTCAGCAACATTTCGATAATTAATATCAGTTGACACATATATATAAGAAAAGAGTGTTCATTGCTCCCAGCGATGTGTAGAATAATACAAGACAATCAGATCGATATAATATTGATAGAATGAATGTTGAAAATGCTGAAAATTCAAATGTAAGCCCCTAAACGTACCGGAACACCGTAACATTTCCGGGTCAATAAATAATGTTAGACACATATGTATATACAAGATGTATATACATTGTTTTCATTATGATCACTGCTATGCAAGGAATTATATAACTATAACATCATGTTGTATCGACAGAATTAATGTCGAAAACTTAGAAATGTCGTAAGCACGCCACATTAGTACCGGAGGAACGACATATTTCAGGGACTATAAATAATATTTGATGATGATGACGATGATGATGATGATCGGTTCTTTGTGAACCAAACTATGCATAAAATAATAACAGAATATCAGACCGTGGTAATATACTGATACGGTGAATGCCGAGAATTTTCAAGGAGCATATTTAAACCTCATTTCACGATCCAGAACACCGTAAAACTTCTGGGTGGATAAATAGCATTAGGTCTTCATATATTAAAAAATTGTGTTCATAGTGATCTCTGCGATGCATAGAATAATATAGGATCATCAGATTGAGGTAATATATTAATAAATTGAATGTAGAAAATTTGTACTGACTTAAGAAGACCCAGAAACGTATCGTAATATTTCACTTCGTATAAATAATATTAGATCGTCGATATACATGAAAAAAATTGGGTTTGTAGTGATGCCTTCGATGCATAGGATAATATAAGATTATAAGGTCAAGATAACATTTATTATAATACGGTGAATGTCGAGAATTTTCAGGGGGAATATATAAACCTCATTCCACGTGCCGGAATTCCAAAATATTTCAGGCTCGATACATAATATTATATATGTACAAAAGGATGATGTTAATTGTAATACCCGCAATGCGTAGAATGATATAAGACCATCAGATCGACATGATGTATTGATAGAATGAAAGACAAAAAAAATTTGAATAGTCATACGTAAATCTCGAAACGAATCGCAGAACATAATATTTCAGGGTTGATATATATGAAATTAGATCGTCGTTATCGATCGAAAACCTTCGAATGTCGAAGATTTTCATGCAGCATAATTAAACCTCATTCTACGTAGAGGTACTTACAGAATACACTCAAAATTACCGACACTCATTCTGTCAATATATCATATCGATTTTATGGTATTATATTATTTTACACAATGCGGGCATCACGATGATTCTTTGTAAACAAGTAGCATCTAATCTTATTCATCGTGCTTGAGGTATTACGGATATCCGGTACAGTGTGTGATATCTACATATGATCTTTCAAAATTTCATAGATTCACAGTATCAATATATTATCATGATCTGATAATCTTAGATTATTCTAGGCATCGCAGTATAAATAAGAACAAAACGTTCTCCGGTGTGGTATAAGACCTACATATGAAAATTCGAAATATTAAACATTCGTTCTCTCAATGCATAATATGGATTTTATGGTACTATATTACTATACGCAACGAGGCGATCTCGATAAACACAATTTTTCTCTATAGAATCATCAACTAATATTATTTATCGATCCTGAAATATTACTGAGTTGAAGCCCGGGGTATGATGTACACATATGATTTCCCAAAGCTTCATACATTAATTGTATCAAAATATTGTCTTGATTTTACGATCTTGTACTATTCTGCGCATCGCGGGTTTTACTAGTATCACAATTTCTTAATATATAATGACGATCTAATGTTATTTATCGATCCTGAAGCAGTCGTGCCCATTCTGCTCCAATCGAGTCACATATTTTACCATTTCCCAGGTTTGTCAGAAATTTTAGACAATGCTACTGCGTCACTCGTTTTATACATGCCCAATCATGTGACTTCTGCTCCAGTCTTGTCACCCTTACTACACATAAATAGACGTGTAGCTATTTTAACTCCTACCCAGTCAAGTAATATTGTTTACACTTGCCAAGTTATGTTAATCTTCTTACTCGTGCACGGACATGTCACCCCGGCATTTCACTATGTTTACCCCTGCCGATTTGTGTAACTCTTTACACTACCCCAGGCATGTCACTTCTTTTACTCTTGGGCAAAAATCTCAATTCTGTCCAAATTTATTCACGCTTCTTTTTCTTGATCAGACGTGTCACACCTTTTAGCCTTTCTTAGGTGTGTCGTTCGTTCACCCTTACCCAATCGTGTCACTAATTCTTACCCAGGCGTATCACTCTCTATACTCTTGTCTAGTGGTGTCACTCTCTTTACTCTAGCTCAGTCGTGTCAATACTGCTGCAAACATGTCACTCTCTTTGCACTTGCCCAGTCGTGACTTTGCTTCGACACTTGCCCAGTTGTGTCACTTCTGCCTTGTCAATATTTTAACACTTGCCCATTCGTGCCACTATTCTTATTACTGCCCAAATTTTACGGGAAGTGTAACTATATTTACTCTTCTCCAGTCATGCCTCTTCTACACATTCATGCCACTTTTTTTACTCATAGGCAGTCGTGTCACAAATTCTACTCTTGCCAAGTCGTGTAACGCATTTTTACTCCAGCTACTATACCTGTTATGTCACTCCTCCTCCAGTCATATCACTCTCTTTATTCTTGCCCAGTCGTGAAGCTCGTGGTACAGTCGGGTCACTATTTTTACACCTGAGTAGTCATATCACTTATGATCCAGTCATATCACTCCCCTTGCTTAGTTATGTCACTTCCGCCAGTTTCATCAGTCTTTTTGTTTTTGACCCATCGTATCAATCTCATTGCTCTGGCCTAGTAATGTCACTTCTGCCTCAGATATACTATTTATGCTCTTGGACAGTCGTGTCACTCTGTTTACTCTTGCCCAGTAATGTCAATTCTGCTTCGGTCACGACACTCCTTTAATTTTGCCAGTCATGTCACATCTGCACCAGTCATGTAACTCCTATTACTTCAGCGCAGTAATGTCTCTCTTGCCATTACAAGTTTTACTGCCAAGTTTTGTCATACATACACACTCCTGACACTCATTTCACTCTTCACTTCTCTTTTCACTCTTGCCCAGTCGTGTCACCATTTTTACTGTTGCGTAATCATGTCAATCTTGCCCGGTCGTGTTACTCCTTTTACGCCCAGTTACGTCACATATTTTCCAGTCATGTGACACTTTTTGCTATTGATCTGTTGCGTCCTACTTTTTACACTTGCGCAGGCATGTCACTTCAGCTCCAGTCATATCAAACTTTCTGCTCTTGCCCAACTCTTGTGGCACTATGTTTCGCAGTCATGTCAATTCTGTTCCAGGCATGCCACTATTTTTGCTCTTATCTAGTCGTAACAATCTTTTTTCTCTTGCCCAGTCGTGTCACTCTTTCCACTCTTGCCGACCTTGTTAAACCTGCCCTATCATGACACTCTTTTCACATTTGCCCAATCGTGTCACACTATTTACACTAGCGCATTCATGTCACGCTTTTCACTATTGCCCAGTCATGTAACAATTGTCCTATACTGTCACTCGTTCCACTCTTGCCAATTCATGTCACTTATTGTACCCTTGCCCACTCTTTTCACTCTCGCAAGTTCATATCACCATTGTCCACTCGTCCCAATCCTTGAACCCCTGATAGCCATATTACTCTGTTTAGTCATGTCAATCTTTTTACTGTTACTTCGTCGTGTCGCACTTTCCACTATTGCTCAGTGACTTCAATCTTGTCCAGTCGTGTTTATTTTTATTCTCCCACCCACTCGGGTCACACTTTCTATACTTGCCTATTCGGTTAACATATTTTCACATTTCCAGTCTTGGCACTCTTCTTATTCTTGACTAGTCTTGTCACACTTGCCCAAGCGCGTCACATTTTATACTCTCTCCCATTCGTGACACGCTTTTCACTCTTGCAATATTTTGTGAAACTTTCACAATAGTCTCGCTCTATGTACTCTTGCATGTCACTCTGCCCAGATGTGACACTCATTTCTCAATTTCCCAGTCGTATCACTCGTTTTACTCTTGCCCATTCGTGTCAGACTTTTGCACTTGACCTGTCATGTCATTCTTCTTACTCTTGTCCAGTCATGTCGCTCTTGCCCAGTACAGTCACTCTATTTATACTTGCATATTCGTGAATTTTTGACCAGTCATGTCATTCTTCACACATTTACTCATAAGTGTCAAATTTTTCATTCTTGACCTGCCGCGCACTTGCCCAAACGTTTCTCTCTTCACTATTGCCTATTGAAATCACTCTAGCCCAGTCGTGTCACTCCTTTAACTTACCCAGTCATGACACAATTGTCCAGTCGTGTGAATTCTGTCCCCGATAGGTCACACTTTCTGTA
>NIPQ01044418.1:0-10629 GCA_002806875.1 Lepidotrigona ventralis hoosana | reverse complement strand
TGCGTGTGTGTGTGTGTGTGTGTGCGCGTGCAATGGAAGAATGCAAGTGGCAAGTAGGTCAGCTCTGGATTCTCCGCTTGGCACGATCCGGCCTTTTATCTCCGCGAAATCGGCCTTTTCTTCGCGCGGAACGACCCGCGTGATTTTTCGCCCTCCTCGACAAGCGAGTACCTGGTCCACGCTACGTTTTTACCTCGTTCCCTTCCTTCCGTCTCTGTCGAATCGTGTTTATCTGCAATGAAGTCGCCAGAAAATAAACTACGTGAACCTAAGTACCTTTTTTTTATGACGATAGAGTAACAACTAGTGAGTTAGACGAGCTTCTTCTTCTATAGATTGTAATGAATATTATTTAACAATTAACTGTTAAATAATAAATAGTTCGATAGTGTCGTAGATCAGGATATTCGAATAATTTTACCTAGGGTTTCGCACCAGGTGTTTTTGTAATTGTAATGTCATGTAGGTAAGATATTAGCTATTACAATTGCATATAGAAGCAATGTTTAACTCATATTTATTGAACAGTGAGATTTGAAATTCGAGCTGAAATTCCACAGAGCTGTGATTCTTTGCATACTTCCGTCCCGAAAGTTTTCAATAATAAAGTTTCAAGCTTAGCGTGAAATTTGAAACGTTAAGGGTTGTGAGGGTTGAGATCCCACTTCGGTTACGTTCGCAAAAACGAAGCAGAAATGTAACAGTGATATCACAGGCAGAAAACGAGATGGAAATAAAAAATTATCAATAGTATAATGTTACATAAATATCTACCCGTTCTACTGAATAATAATACTAAATATAAAATGCATATAAAAATACATAATCACATACATATAAAATACAGTGTTGCGTGTCAATTATGTTTACAAAATTAAAATAATAAATAGTAATAGTAATATCAAGTATATTATTAGTAATGTAATACTATTTAAAATATCGCATAAACATAATTCATCCATTCTACAGAATATTAAATAGCATCAATAAAATTATTATTATTAACACTAGACTTGATTATTGACACCAAAGTGGTGAAAAAAACGGCCAGTTTGTAATTTCCCATAGAAATAATATAATATAAATTTATGACAGCGTATTTGCAGAGAACCGAGTGATTTTTAGTAAATTATACCGATAGAAGCTCGTGCTCTTTATTGTATTAGAAATTTCTTTCTTGCGTATTAATTTCTCCGTTGCAAATTTTACGCTTTGGTCACCATGTTAGCTCCATGTTAGGTGTTAAATGGAAATCAAATATCGTCCGAGTTCCATCGAATTCCCAGTTTCATTTTTAAAATTGAAATTAACTCTGAATATAATACCGAAATGGTGCGATGTGTAACGCGTACTTACTCAAACAGAGGCGATCGAATAGCGCTGAGATTCGCAGGAAATTACTCGAAAAGTCAAAAAAAAAAAAAGAAGAAAAAAAAGAGAGGAAAAGAAAAAGAAGCGCGTAGGCGTGGAAATAGCATGGGGACATTCGATCGGGGCCGATGACTTTTCCGCGTCAGCGGTAATAATCGTTCCCGCACGACGTAACGAAATAATCAGTGGATCGATTGCCGTGCAAGCAATTAATTTCCGGCCCCCTCGTCGAACTCTCCGGTTTCTCGCGTACCGTTGCGGAATACCGACGAATGGTAGGGAAGGAAAAAAAAGAGAAAAAGGAAAGAAACGAAACAACGCGCGAACATGGACACGAAACGATATCGCGTGCGAGCAGCGTCACGTTCGAGCCGGAGATCCGATTAAATACCCGTCGACGATAAAAATTATCCGCGCCACGACGCCTCTTTTCGAACCTCTCGTTTGGATTAACATCGACGTTCTTTGCACACCGTTTCGCTTTGTAATTCGTGTGTTTTTCTATTCGTAAAATACGGCTCAATTGTTATTTTCGTCCGATTTATTTAGGATCGGTTAAAATTGACCAATAGTAGACAATGATTTTTTGTGGAATTTCTCTGTACAGTTTTCTTTTTTTTTTATAACGGGAAAATTTTCATGCAGGTGGTTCTTAAGCTTTTTTAAACTTATTTGTTAATTTTATATAAGTAGGTCTTAGTTTTGAGATTAATCTTGATCATTTGAGAAGGATTTTTAGAAGAATTTTTCATGCAAATGAATCCTTCTCAATTTTGGGATCAATTGATTAATTTTAGAAGGATTTTTAGAGGAATTTTATGCAAATGGTTGTTAATTTTTTAGACGAATTTTTTAATTAATTTTAGCAGGCTCTTTAGGAGAATTTCAATTTTGTAATTAATTTCTTAAATGAAAGAAGCCGTCCAAATTATCTTCACAGACACTGATAAAAATTGTTATTTTAATTAATGTAAAAGATTAACAATCATGTGAATTTCATATTTGGTAACTAAGAAATTCATAAAATTAAAAACAAATATTATTTAACAGCCCGATCAATTAGAAGATTTCAAATGATTTTCACACGCTTGTGAAACTCTCCATTTCCTATGCAGCGATTTAAATCCATTTGAATCCATTTAAATTCACTCACGATTCAACGCTAATAAACAAAAAAAAATAATTTCAATTTCTGTTCCGTCATTTAATATGCAACAATTAGGCAACAATTTAATAAATCAATAACGTACAATTCGCTTAATTTTTAATTTCTCCGTCGAGCAATTCGTATGCAAAACGACCCGGCGATAATTCTAGCGATTTACATTTGACAATTTTACATTCCGACAATTCAAATCAACAATCTCAATTTCTAATCTGCCAATCCATATGCAACGATCTAATAACAATTTGAATCTAATCATTTATACCTAACCTAACGAAAGTACGTGCCGGTCGTTTTCAATTTCTCAATTCGTATACGACGATAACACCAAATCCACTCTCGACGTATGACAATTTTTCAATGTTTCCTTTAACGATCTGAGCTTCTCGATCCTCGGATCGATCTGTCAAACGAGAGTCACGAGACAACAATCGTCCACCACGGTGAACGGGGGCCGATATCTGCGCCAAAATCGGCGTACGATGTGCCACGAGGATGTCCCCGCGGCAAGAAATCGAAATTCCCGCGAGTCGAGAAGAGAAAAAAGAGAGAAAGAGAGGGAGAAAGAGAGAAGGAAAAAGAAGGGGAAGAAAGGGCGATTGCACGGCGCTTTCTTTGCCTGGGCAGCAGGGAGGCTCGGCCTATTCGTCTCCTTATTGAGACGATCCGATGAGGACCGGCGATTGGGGGGCCCGCGGGCCCTCGCGTGTTCCGCTTAAAAATCCCAACAACTTTTTCTCCGTCGGAAAGGAGGGGAAGATTTACCTGGGACAATTTACGACAAAACCCGGTCAATCCGCGCTGCATTTTGAATTTTAGATCGCGTTGGCAAGCTTTTTCCTCGCACGGTGTGCAAGTATAGTTAGCGCTTGAAAATGTTACGCGTTAAATCGTGGGAGGAGGATCGTTTCGAACTTTTCCAGTCTAAAATACGTCGTTCGGAAAATTTCAGACAATTATTTATTGTGTTGTGTTTTTAATATTTCGCAATGTAAACGGAAAGTATTAACATAGTATAGTGTTTTGAGAAACATCTTCCAACCCCCCTTGGTCTTTTACGTAACAGATTAAGCTTACAATTAGTCTTTCTATACTTGATCCCAACACGGAAGTTTAGTAACCATGAAACAATTGTTTCCTCAGTTATAACTTTGTACGCAGTTTTCGATTGAATTTTTCATTCGTACATCGAACTTTTTTTTCAATTCTTTGCGCAGAGCAATATTAGAAATACGCGAGAGAAACAGGAAATGCAGTAATTATATTGGATGATTGTAGGCTTGGATGCAATTACCATGATTAAAGAATTTAGAACTATTTTTATTTTAGTATTATTCTTGTTTTTGTAATATTACATAATATAAATTGTATATTATTATAATACATTATAATAATATAACTTACACGTATCAATTACATACAACTGTAATTGCATTCAATATTTTACACTTTATTTACAATTTACAATCACGATTATTTTTTTTTTTTTTTTTAATAACGGCTAGAAATTGAATCTCTACGATGCATGTTGCAACGAGGAGGGTTAAAAGGGGCTGGTGTCGACGACGCGCGCCAGCCTCTCTCTAAATTTAAATTTACGATTTCGACTTCCGTCGCTTGTCTCCGCGGATGGCTCTTCTTCATTTCTTTCGTTTCGTTTCGTTTCGTTGGATCCTCGTCTGATCTTTTCCCAAAAACCGAGTGTCGCTCTAACTTCTGATCCCCCTTTTGGCGAGGGGAAGTCTTCCATTTCCTCTAATGATGGATCCTTCAGGCATAAACGGGTTCTTCTTCCATGTCGTTGACTATTTCCTTTCTTCGCACTTTCTTTGAAGTTCGAGTTTCTAGAGAGTGTACGAAGAGATTGAAATATTTTCGTAGAGTATAAAAATGTATTTTGGTTCTTCGTTGTTGAAGATTATTCCCGTTTCTTGGTGATTTCTTGGAGATTTAATTTATTGAGTAACAAACATAAATTATTGCTAGGATTTAATATACAAAATAATAAGTTTCTAGGATTAATAAAGGTATGATAAATATAAATTGGGTGAACAAGTAAATATTTATTTATTAGTAATGTAATATTTTATTATATCTTATATTAATTATTTTACAATACGTTTCATACATTTTATATACAACGATAAATTATAATACTTCGTTAAATTTTCCACGAAAGACAAAAATTAAGCAGAGCGCGCGACTTAATAAACTTTTTATTTAATAAACAAACTGAAATTTTATGTCTACTTACTCGATTATGACGTAAGTTTCCTTCGTCTTGTCCCGTGATTTTAATGCCCTGCTGATAAAACATTCCACGATTCGTGAAGAATTTAGTGGAACACCTAATTGTCCGTGCAGAACGACGGGCCGCGTGCTTTCGCGTGTTCTTAATTTAATTTAATTTAAGTATACACTCGCGCCAACAAATGACGAGTATTTAGAGGGGACAGTCTCTAGGAACGATTTAACCAGTTTAGTGTGAAAATAGCAAGTGGACAATGCGTTGCCATGCAAATTTCCCGTCATTTCGATTTCATCCTTCAGTTAAGGATTAACCAAAGGAAGAATAATACGTATGTGAATACTATACACAAGTTGCTCTTGCTTCTTACTTATTCAGTTCTCTTGAATATCATCGACTAGGAGTAAATAAAATCATTAACTTTCAGTTAATATTAATGATAATATAGGTGTAGAATATTTTAACATAATAAAACAGTTGTGTACTATAGATTATCTGTGACATTGTTGCAAATTTTCATTCGTCTGTTCCTTTCTTGTGTTATTTGTTTTCTATTTTTTGATAGAAACGTTTGGAGATTCTTTATTATTAATGTGCACATTCACGATACCTTCGATGTTATTATTCAAGGCTTAATTTGTTGAAATAAGTTCTTTCTCAACTAGTATAATAGTCAATGCTTTCATCAGAATCTAAAAATAACTCGCTACAATTTATTGCTGACAAACAATATATTTTTGTAACTAGTATATAGTATTATACTATAAATATAAATATAATAAATAGTAGTACTAGAAAGTACTATATATATATAAGAATATATATATAGAAATATTTGTACCATATTGCATGTATTATACTGTATATTAGCGTCAGTATATATATGTACTGAAATATACTAACTAAAAATTAAACAAGCTATATTTCTGTAGTACTACTTTCTATACAACAACGTTAAAGGATAGTGAACAAAATATTAACCCTCCACAATTGAAATTTCGCCTGAACAATAATTGCTACGAATAACATTTTCCTAACGACGTGCATGTGCTGAATCAGTGAAGCAACAAATAAACAAAATAAAATTTTCGAAACGTCGATGGAGAGTTGCTCAGTTAAGATAAGCCGAGATACTATCAAACGATAGTTACGAACCGATAAAGAAATTGTCGTTAACCGATAATCGAGCAGTTTGTTTCGAAGAAAGAAAACACGAAAAAGGTGAAAGGGGATGAGGAAAAAGAAAAAAAACATTTCTCCCGGTTCGCTTAAGCCGCTCTTAGTCGCTTTATCTACGGTCGGTGGCGTTAATTGTCCGATACACAGCCACCTACGCACGGAAGTCGACTTCCTCGCGTAATCGCCGGGCGGAATTTAGTTTCTTGATTCGGTATTTATGCGCGGCACATTTTTCAGCGGGATTTCCTCAGGAGACCGGCCGCGATATAAATCCTCCGCGATAAAACGCTTGTTCCCGGAAAATCCGCGAACGCGAATAAATTCCATTTATTTACGTCCAGCGAACGTCCGTGGGGATCGCTTTATAGCACTTCGTTTTCCCCTTTTGTCTTGTCGGTTCAAACCAACGTCGAAGCGAACCACTTTTCCAATATCTTGCATCGGCGATATATGAAAAATAATTTTGCCCTATTTTTCATTTCAGTTCAACAGAATTCTTAGTATTTTATTTTCAACTGTTTGATTTTATTGTAAACCTGCACTTGCGCTGTACAGAGGAATTGCAATTGTTCAAATCTTCTGTCATTGTGTAATTTCTATGTACATGTTCAAGCAATCACAGTAATCACGTCTCGCTACGTTATTGATGAAGCGTTAAAACGTTTTACATAACATAAGCATAAATACGTTGGTAAAAAATTCGTATATAAATAATCACTTTCGTGAGCAACCACGATCACGAAACGAGTCGCTCCAATTTGTCCTTATCGCTTAACTCGTCGTGGTTTTTTTTGTCGACTTGAAGTTTTTTTGTCCAAGCTGTTTTCTTCTCGTGATCATTTCCAGGATTGTGAAAAGACATCTAGACACCTTTAGAAAGAAAAAAGAGAATATACGCGCTGAGTGCTTTTAAACGTAACATCGACAAAAAGATGATTTGCGATTCACAAACACTCGCGGTTCTCGTTCTCTTCTCTCGCTCTCTTGTCCAACAACTGCGCAACTTTTTTTTCTAATGGAATCCAAACGAACAGACGCTCGGACGTAAACTCGTAAATTTTGCAATTTGCTATTTGCAATCGCAATGAAAGCGTTATGCTAACGATCTGAACATGGTACGTCGCAAATGACGTTTGTCGGTGTGTGAGAATATTCTTCTCGCATTTTTCTAGATCTAGATCGAGAATTTTATCGTCGTCTTGTAGTTCATCGTCACTAGTTAAAGAAATACACCTAAGTTGGAGAGTTATCGATTAGAATTTTTTTTTTTTCTTTGTTAAAGAGTTGCTCCTCTCAATTTTCGACTTAGATGTCACATCGACTGTCTAAACCGAGAAGTCTATTTCTATCGTAGGATTTTACTCTTATAGACGGTTGCTTCTCACACTTCAAAATTAAATTCTGAAGCACTGAGTTTGGATACACCAATTCGGAATTGATCGCTCATTTTATTTGACTGACAGGGTTGTTTCATCCTCGCTTCTCACAGCCTCAGCTCTACATATGAAATAACATCCCTTCGGATGAAAAGCAAATACTCGAACAACAATTCTACAGCGTCAGTTAAAAGTCGATCCAACGCCAAAAAAGTCTGCGACTTGTGCGCGAGTAGGTGGTAGTGGAGAGAAAGAGAGAACCACGGGCACAGGGACAAGGTTTTTAATGTCGTTGCTTGCATGTAACTAGGCCGCGGTGTTCGGGTGTGGCCGTGTCGCGCATTGTTTCTGAAATTACGATATTGTAGTTATTAATATTTATACATCGGCACGGCGAGAAGGATCGTCGTGGGGCCTCTGGCAGCGCGCGACTTTCTAAAGTGGTCGAATGCCACCGCTGCGGCGTACCTTGACCCGAGAACCCGAGTAAAATTATCGCTTTCGTGGCGAAAACGCCTCTCGGAAGTTGGACGTTCGGACGTTTATTGATTGGCCACCGCGTCTCCGCCGTTTACGAATAAATGTATCGTTCAATCACGATCCCGTGGAACGAGACGATCAACGAATCTCCATTCGCGAACGTTTAATGGCGACTAATGATCGTACCACCCTCACGATGTTGCTGACGAAACCGACTGTGGGTTCTCAAATGATTTTATGAATAGATAGTTCTTAACTTTTTTCAGCTTGAAATTCTATGATCAGTCCAACAATTTATCTACGAACAATGTTGATCATTACTTTCGTGATATCACTGGTCTTGTTCTGATTCTCGAATTTTTATTATTAATAGTAATATTTAATGTTATTTTTAAATTTTGAGAATTCCAAGATCAATTTAACAGTATGTATTTAATGTAATAATAAACAACAGTCTTATAGTGTTGTTAATACCACTGTGCTCCTTGAATTTTTATCAATTATTATACGTATTAACGAAAGATTTCATTCGGATTAATAGATTTCATTCAGATTTCATTCAGATTAATAGATTAAAATTCGGATTAATAGATTTCATTCAGATTNATGTTATTTTTAAATTTTGAGAATTCCAAGATCAATTTAACAGTATGTATTTAATGTAATAATAAACAACAGTCTTATAGTGTTGTTAATACCACTGTGCTCCTTGAATTTTTATCAATTATTATACGTGTTAACGAAAGATTTCATTCAATAGATTAAAATTACATTAAATTTTTAGAACTTCGTCTAAGATTCACAATTCTAAAATTTATTACCGGAGAAGAAAGTCGCAAAATAATCTCCATTACAGCTTTGAAAATTAAATAAAAGAAATAAAGTAATCTGCAAAAATAATAGGGGGGAATTTATTTCATCAATAATGTAACGAGACGCGACTGTTATAACTATATTAGTCGAATTTGAAGTTACCAAAATATTCATTTTTAACGCTTGTTATATATAGCAAGATAGCCACAGTCTGGATAACGACAATCGTAAAACTATATCGGTGAAATTTTGGTAGGTGAAAACTGTTTCTCAAATTAGAATAACGTCGTTACGAGCATTTACAAAGAATATTTTGTCACGTTTATTCGTCAAGCGTTAGAAATTTCCATTCGATAGAATGACAAAGCATGAGAAATGCAGATCCTGAAAATGATTACGTCGACAGCGATACTTTTGTAGGATGTTGAAATTCTTCGTGTAACTACCTACTTGTCGTTTGTTCGTCTTCGTCTAAATATACCGACCATTCTGATCCAAAACTGTAGTCGCGAGACGAGATATGCCTCTCTAAAATTCTGTACGATGGCGTACATACTTTATCGTGATCCTACACGCTGGCTATTAACCGCTGATATTTTAAAATATTGCGCTGGTCCGTCGTATTTTATCACGCGGATCCGGCGAAAACTGGCACACGCGAAACAGACGTTTGTCGTCAGGCGGACTCTCTGATGTGTTAATGTCAGAATTCTCTCATCCCGAGAATATTTCGACATCGTTCCCGAATTTCTCACTTTATCCACCAACGTTGAACGACGATTTAGCTTGAACAATCTTCCGCGAAGAGATGTACAAATTTATGACAGAATCGATCGTTGAAGTCTACGCATGTAATGTTTGACAGATTTTGAATATTTAGAACAAGAATCGAAATCGAACCATTTTTAAACTATTGACAATGTTTTCATTCATTCAATATTCCGAATTATAATGCTTTTGATGAATACTTTCTTTCTGAATATTTTTTTGAATATTTTATCCTCAAGATGTGTAGAGTGTACAAGAAAATATCTCTATAATTTAATGATACTTTTTATAATAAGTACTGTTAAAGTGATATTAATAAATAAAGTACAATACTATTGCACATAGTAAGGGTTGAAAACTTAATATATAAAGTTATTTCTCAAAAGCAATTGAATTGTGGACACGAAGAAAAGTACGTTGTATAATAAATACTATAAACTATTAATATTAATGAAAAAAGTAAAAAGTTATTGCACGTGGTAAGGGTTGAAAATCCAGTGTAGCAAAATCCACTTACACAGAAAGATACTGAAATTATTTCTCTGTAATTAATAATGGACACGAACAAAGAAGAATCAACAATAGCAACGAATAAAGCATAACGTTATGTTATCGCACACAGTATAGTCAAGAATCTAAGTGTAAAATTCTCGACACAATTTGTTCATACATACGGTATATTCTCGTCTGTCAGAAAGCTTCTCAATGAAATTATTAAGCAACTTGCCCCGAGAATTTTAATCAAGTTCTCAGACGAGACAAGGCGATGACGTTTATCAGAATTTCACTGATAAAGCGTGTGTACACGGTGAGAGCGGCCGGTGGATCGAATTCCACGCGACTTGTGACGTGGCGAACAGCAGCGTCTCGCAGCTGCTCGATATCTGCACGTCTAACCAAATCAGGTGGCTCGGAATGCGCCAGTACGGACGTTTGATTGACATTTCGGGGCCACTCGTTTGTCACAGAAAAGCCGGACTTCATTTGTTCCTGCGGACTGCCTCGATTCCCCTCCCCCTTTTCTCCGCTTCTTCATCTCGCCCTGAAATTCCACCCCCAACAGTGGTCTTATTCGTCCAACATTTCCCCCTCCCCCCTCCTCTTCTTCTTCTTTTTTCCTTTCGAGTTGAATGTTATGATACGTCCCTTATCGCGTTCATTAAGAGGTGAGCCACCATGCTCTGGGCTATCGGTCAAAGTCAATGAAAACGATCGTCTCTCCTGTCTTT